>JAQFXP010001767.1:0-17733 GCA_034693685.1 Belba bartosi
ACTCAAAAATTTATCTAGATACACCTGGATTTGCTGAAACAGTTGTCTAATGACGTTGTTGTCAAATGATTAAAAAATAATCAACTTGCATTTATACATAGATAATCTTAAAATGATAAAATAACTTAAAATATAGTTTATAATTATAAATTATACTTGACTATTTTTAACTACAAATTACCGCTTTAGCAAAATTTTAAACTATTAAATAAATTTGCTAAAAATTAATCTGAATGTTACTGTAATCAATTAAAAATTTATTTTTACTATTAATTTATTTATATCTTTTATTAAAGGTTAAACAGTTAATTAATTTAACCCTGGAACAATCACTTTCGTTGCGATTTAATTTAAAGTATTAGACACTTAAGAAAACAATTATTTTTAAGAAAAAGAAGATCAAGCTAGTTTAAATAACAAATTTATTTATTTTAGAGTAATTCTATTACATTCTACTATTTCTATAGCTTAAAATTTGCAAGTTATTTTTGAAATATTTAATAAATTTAATAAATTGTTTTAAAGTTATGTTTTGTAAAAATAATTTTAAAATATTAATAAATTATTATTAACTTGAACACTTTAAATAACACTTATGTGATAATATTATTTACATTTTGATAAATAAAAACTGATGTTGTGGCTTAATTAAAATTAAATATTGATAATAAACTTGAAACAAAAGTCCTCGTACATTTTTGTCTCTCTTATATATAATTATATGAAATATTTTAGATTAGACTAACTATTGTTACGCATAATTAACTGAAATCGATAATATATTGCAAAAAAATATTTTATAATATTTGCGTCAAATTTATTTTCAGTAAACCAATTAAAGTTAACAATTAATATTAACTGGTAACTAACATATCTTTTTTTTATTAAGTTAAGGTACTTATTCCACTAGCAAACAAGTTATAAAATAATTTAATTGAAACAGAGTGAAATATATTTCTAAATTTAATATGCAGTAAAAAACATTTGTTTACAATATTGAAATATTGACAAATAAACAACAAAAATGTTTTTGGAATAAAACAATTGAGAATGCAATCCATTATCTAATTAATTGTTATCTATTTGTGCAATAATTCTCGCGAACTATTCAGACGATACGTTTTTGACAAATATTTTAGTTTTTATTGTGCTTGCTCACTATATTATCTGTACACTGTACAGTGTACAGTAATTAATAATTATTACTAATTATTTAAACTAATTGATTAAAATAATAGTCTAAATTAAAACTCAAATATTGTAAACCCTTTGAATCCAACTAATTCAGGCTTACTAATTATAATTGATTGTTTTTTAAATATTTAAATTAAAAACTTTTTACTATTTATTTTTAATTAAATTTATTTATATATTTGTGTATAAATTACTTTGTAAAAATTAATTTGGCCAAATGCATTAAAATCGGCTTTTGGCGAAATGCATTTTGGCCATATGGAGACTATTCACTGTAAACATACCAAGATTAAATATAATATTTTTAATTTATTTAAAAACTTTAGTTAAAAATTTATTTAATGTTTTATTATTTAACAAGGTGTAAATGTATTTTTAAAAACTAAGCTATTTTTAATATTTGCTTTAAAATCTATAAAAATACTACCAGGAAACAATTTATTGTTAATATTTTGCCAAGATTGCATATTTTTATTTGCTTTGAATTGCATAAAAATAAATATTGCTGATTATATCTAATGTTAAACATAATATTGTAACATGGTATAATTAATTAAATTTTACAATAAAAAATTAATTAAATATAATAAATTAATTAATATAAACCTTTTAATTACAAAACAATTATCGCAATTAATCCTAACATTGATAATGAAAATAATGAATAAAACACTTGAAACACATGATATGAATCATCATTTGATTTGTTCTGAAATTTTCTATTAAAACATTAATTAAATTATGAAATAAAATGCGATTTAAATTAATATCAATATTACGACAACTATAGAAAAATTGAGTCAATAAAAGATGAGATATGGAAAGAGTTGTTGAAATTAGGGGGATGAATAGTTAGCAAAAGTTTTAATCAAGTTAAGTCCTGTTCGGCACTGTACAGAGTTTATAAATCTATCGGTTTAAATGAACCTGATCTCAGTTAAGAGCTAACAACTCTTGTTTTATAAATGCATTTTATTTGTAATTTATTTTATAGTTTATTAATTAACTATAAAGTATAGACACGTTTTAAATAAATAATTTTAATTTAGTATTTTATTTAAATAATTCATAAATTAAGTGCAATATCGCTTAAAATTGAGCTCTAGTCAAATGTCTCGAAATAGTGGTAATAATAATCATTATCCACAACAACTCAATCCGAATGGTTTCGGTAAAGAGGATATCGAAGCCGGAAATAATGGCAAATATATTACATCTAATCCAAAAAAGTCGAAATCAAAGCTCAAATTTTGGAAAAAAGATAAAGTAATTAATTTTATATAAAAATTTAAATTTTAAACAATTAAACTGTTATTAAAAAACTTAAATATTCATTATGCTAATTTTTAATAGTCATAGCTAAAAAATTATTTTATTTAAAACATTAGTTTTAAAAATTAATTATTAAATTTATCAAACTTTCAAATTATATCATTTTAAAATTTTAAATAAAAAGTTATTTATATAAAATATTAATATTTAATATACTTTATGTAAATACACCCAGTGCATTGTTAATATATAACAGGGATTGAGAAGGTCGGTCAATCCAGGGGAAGGGGAATCAGGGGATGGATTTTTCCTCAAAATTTTAGCCAAAAACCTAGGGTGAAATTATCTGGAATAAACTGGATTTAGCCACAATTTAGAAAAAAAAAACCAAAAAATTTGCCGGTCGGCTAAGACAGCCCGCAAAAAGTCGAGGGGTACCTTTTCTCGACTAGGGGGGGGGTGGATAAATTCAAATTTTTAAAATCAGGAAAGGTTTTGCCTGATCCCTGATATATATAATCAAAGAAAAAATTGTGTAGCTTGTTAAAAATCCAATAAAATTATTTTAGTAAAATACTTTTTTTAAATTGAAAAAAGTTCAAATCCCGCTTAGTGTTAACCCGCTTATTGTGAATATTCGTTTATAGTAAATAATTTGCTAAGAACCAAGTTTAAATATATTATGGAATTTTGATTGTTTATAGTAAATCCCGCTTATATTGAACAAATCTGACAGAACCGGATAGAGACTATATTTACATTAAATAAATAAATATAATTAAAATAAATATAAATATAATTTTGTCATTAATTGTTGTTTATTATCAAAACAAAATAATTGTCTAAAAACAGCCAAAACCAGACGGAAATGCGAATATAGATATAGGAAAAGATGTAAAAATCACAGAACATCTGCTGGAAGTGCATGAGGTCTGCACTAAACTCAAGACTGACGTCGAGAACGGACTAACGGAAAAAGAGGCCGCTTTTAGATTGCAAAGGGATGGCCCGAACTCGTTCACACCACCAAAGCTAACACCTTGGTGGATTCTTTACTTTAAGGAAATGACCGGTGGTTTCGCACTACTGCTATGGTTTGCATCGATCGCTAGTTTTGTTACCTTTGCTATCGATAAGAATGTTCAAGATGTGAGACTATATTTGAGCTTTAACTTGCCAATTTTATTTAAATTATTATTTATTTTAGATGTATTTAGGAATTGTACTAGCACTCACCGTTCTATTAACCGGCACATTCTCATACTACCAACAAGCCAGTAGTTCGAAAGTGTTTAAATCATTCAAAAATATGACTCCACCGGTAAGACTGATTCAGTGCTTACGAGATATCAATATTGTTTTGCCATTCATTTTATTCCTATAATCAAAAATTTTTAATTAAAACTAATTAAAGGCAACAAGTCAGTTTAAATTATTAAAAAATATTTACTGCTTAACAGAATTACGATTTTTGTTAAATAAAATATATAAATAATAAAAACAAAAGACATAAAAAACACTTAATGTAAAGCAAACATAAACTGTAATATTTTGAACAGTTATTGAATTGAAAAATTATAGTTAAAAATATATTTATTGTATGCTTTAAATTTTAATTTAACTTATTTTAACCAGTTTAGGAAAATTTGTATAGTTTATTTTGCCAATTAATAATTAATTTTTTCTTAATTAAACAATTACTTAAAATAATTAATTAAATTAATTTAATCCGAAAGCAAACGACTGTAATCCGAGAGGGAAAGCGAAGGCTAATACCGGCCGATCAGATAGTGGTCGGGGATCTGGTCTACTGTAAAAGTGGCGATAGAGTGCCGGCCGATATCAGAGTAGTTAAGAGTGAAAGCATGAAAGTCGACAACTCGTCCCTAACCGGTGAATCAGATCCGCTGACCCGTAGCTCAGACATAGGTCACGACAACGCACTCGAGGCCCGAAATCTGGCCTTTTTCTCGACCAACTGCGTCGATGGCAATGGTTTCGGCATAGCTATAGCCACCGGTGATCACACAGTTATGGGAGATATCGCTCGACTGGTGTCGGGAATAGAGAACCAGAAGACTCCGATTGCTATAGAAATCGATAGATTCGTTAAAATGATTACAATTATCGCCGCATTGAGTGGTTTAGTCTTTTTTGGTATTGCAATGGGCTTTGGCTCCGATTTTTTCGATGCTTTCATTTTTATGATTGGCATTACTGTTGGCAATGTTCCCGAAGGTATGGCCGATATATACGATATATTCACTCATTTATTAGTTTGAATCAGAGATTGAGAAGAAGTGGTTCAGATTGGCTTTTACCCTTCCCCCCCCCCTAAAATTTGGTCGGGGAAAATGTGCCAACTTAAAATATACCGGAGTAATAAACAAACTTAATTATTTATTTAATAAATAAACTTAAGTTGGTGCTATATCCGTTTAAATTTAGTTTAAACCTGGTTAAATTGCATATAAAATTGAGTAATTTTTAAGGCATTTTAAGTTTTCCCTTGATCACCCTGCTCTTCTCAATCTTTGTTTTAAGTAGATTTTTAAATATGAATTAAATCTTAATTAAAATATTATTAACAATATAACTAATTTATATGTACAAGTAAAACCTGCATGCTCAATTAACTATTTTGTTAATTTTGAAGGTCTATTGCCGGCACTGACAGTTGCACTGACCCTAACAGCTAAACGCATGGCTTCGAAGAACTGTTTAGTCAAACACTTGGAAGCGGTCGAGACATTGGGTTCGACGTCAACCATATGTACCGATAAAACCGGAACTTTAACGCAAAACCGGATGACTGTAGAGCACTGTTGGTTAGGGCACGACATACTCAAAGTTAGTCACAATAGACAGGAATGTCGGCAACAAACCGACCCAATTAACCGAAGTTGGCAACCATTTAAACGGTGCGCAACCCTGTGCTCCAGATCTGAGTTTAATGATGAGAATCCGGATATAATGAAGAGAAGCTGTTCCGGTGACGCCTCCGAGACCGCTATACTTAGGTTTATGGAATCGGTTGAAGGCCCGGTATCTCAATATCGAGCACAGTATCCGAAAGTAGCGGAAAGGCCGTTTAGCTCTGTATATAAATACCAGTATTCTATACATAAGAACACAGACGTTAACTCAAATACAATAAACGAAACAAAAGCCAACTTTTTCCTCGTTATGAAGGGCGCACCCGAAAGGATATTCAAACTCTGTTCCCGTGCTTTAGATCCGGACGGACAGACCATAGATATTGACGAAGACTTTGTCGAAGAGTTTGAGGCGACGTATCGGGAATTGGGATCTATGGGCGAGAGAGTGCTCGCGCTTTGCGACACTGAGTTCACACAATTTCCCGACAATTATAAGTTTAATTTGGAGGATGGTAATGATTTTGAGCTTGGCAACTTTAGGTTTTTAGGTCTGGTTGCTATGATTGACCCGCCCAGGTATGCAGTATTTTATTGATAACTGCTTTAGTCAATGTGCAAAAAATATTGAATTTTTTAAAATGTTATTTGAATGTTATTATAATTCAGACCAACAGTTCCGGGAGCTGTAGCCAAGTGCCGAAGCGCAGGCATTAAAATAATAATGGTAACGGGCGATCACCCAATCACAGCGCAGGCAATTGCCAAATCCGTTGGCATATTCTCGACATCTCATCGCAACTCCACCTCTATATCAGTGCCGACCATAGATAAGAAGATTAAACGGAATTCCCGATCGATAGTAGTTCCTGGAGACGAGCTCTCGGAGTTGAGCGATGAGGCTCTGCAGGAAATACTGGACGGATTCGGGGAAATAGTATTCGCGCGAACATCGCCTCAACAGAAGTTACGAATTGTAGAAAACTGTCAGTTTTTGGGACAGATTGTGGCCGTCACTGGCGATGGCGTTAATGACTCACCAGCTCTTAAAAAGGCCGACATTGGCATTGCTATGGGAATTACAGGCAATTTATTTCTGTTTAATTTTGTTAAATTAGCCCAAATGACAATTTATTATTATTATTGATTAAATTGTATCTAGTTAATCAGATTGTTTGACTAAATTATTTTAAATTATAACCAAAAATTCACTCAATTTAATATTAATTGTTGTTAATTAGGATCTGAAGTATCAAAACAAGCGGCGGATATGATCCTATTGGACGACAATTTCGCCACAATTGTGATCGGAGTAGAAGAGGGAAGAAGAATATTCGACAATATGAAGAAGACTGTCTCCTACATCATCGGTGGCAATGCGACCACACTTTTTCCGTTCATTATATACGTTCTCTTTGGCTTTCCGTTAGCCATCGGCACAATCACTGTTTTGCTCATCTGTTTGGGCACAGATATGGTACCGGCCGTTGCACTGGTAATCATATTTAAGAAAAATTTAATGAATTTTTACAAATTTTTATTTATTTAATATTATTGTTGTTGTTGTTGTTGTGAAGGCGTATGAAAAAGCGGAATCAGATATAATGAGTCTTCCGCCCAGGAATCCGAAAAAGGACCGACTGGTTACTGGCAAGTTACTAATGCGTGCATACTTTATGGTGGGTGCTATTTGCACAGCAACCGGATTTTTTGGTATAAAAATTGATTAAACTCGTAGAAAATATTTGCGAATTTAGTTTTGATGTTATATTTTAGGCTATTTTATTGCATTGAATTACGAGGGCTTTAAACCAAAAATGTTGTATCAATTGAGGAACGAGTGGGATAAAAAGGATCATGTTATATTTAGATATGGCACCAATGACAGTTGGGATGGCGAACCAACAACTCCTATTGTTAGTTTAGAGATTTGAACATTTAATTCGCAATTAAGACAACTTTGAACTAATTGTATCATTCGATTTAGTCATATAAGCAAAGACAAGACCTACTACTGGTGGCCCAGAGCTCATACTTCTGTGCAGTAGTGGTCGCGCAATGGATTGATGTGATTGTATGCAAAACCAGACGTATATCGGTTTTTACACAAGGAATGAGGTATTGAAGCGTTTTTTTGTTTAACTCTAATCAGAATCAGTTGAGAATTGTTTACAAAAACAAATCCCTAATAGTCTATGAAATTTTTAAATGCTTATTTTTTGGTCCAATCTTGCTATTTAACAGGATTTCACCTAAATTTAAACCTGACTAAATTTAGTTAATTTAGATAAATTTATATTTATTTTTTGGCTTCAGAAGGAGAAGTCGGCAAATTTTTAGACTTTTTTAGGAAAATTTCTCTAAATTGGTGCTAAATTCGGTTTTAATTCAGTTGAATTTAGTTAAATTGTATCATGATTATATTGGTTTTTTCTTTGGTCTATATTTGGTTATATATTTGGTCTTTTAAAAATGGTCCTCCTAGGTTTTAAGTAAAATTATTTTCAAAAATCTCTCTCCTGGTCACTCTGTTCTTAACCACATTACTGAAGCTTGCTTATTTTAGATGCCAGTAAAACAAATTGGACATTTTAAATTTTAAATGGCATTAAAACTTTAAATTAAATTTATTTATTTTTGATTGAATTGGTTTTTAATTAAATATTTATTCTGTTTTTAGTAATTGGGTTTTAAATGGCAGTATAGTATTTGAAACCGCCTTGGCCATTTTTGTGTGCTATACGCCAGGTGTAAACACGGTATTACGGACATCACCGGTAATCGGCCAGGTATGGGTCAGTGCTCTACCGTTTTTAGTGTTTATTCTAGTATTTGAAGAAATTAGGAAAATAATAGTCAGACGATATCCGAATTCATTTCTTGGAAAAGAGCTCTTGGCTTAACATTTGTCAGTTTTGAATCATATTTTTCTAATTTAAAAAAATATAAATATTTTTTAATTCAATATATATTTAAAATGTATTTATTTTTAGTTTCAAATTATTAATAAACATATTTTTCAATACCATGTCTATAGAGTTTATTTTTATCGATTTATTATAGACTGTTTTGTTAATTAATCCTTCGATTGAATTAATACTAAATTTGAACAAATATTATGGATTTGAGACAATATTCTCTAATCTAATTATAAAAGAAATAATTGCATTGACATAGTTTGGGCGCATTATTAAATTGAATTAGAAATAGAGCAGTGATTACAACAATCAGATTCTGGATCTTAACAACAATTCCTAAAAGTTTATAAATTTGAGTCAAACGTAAGAATTCAGAAATGAAAGTAATTGAGAGTCGATTGAAAGTCTCTTCAGAATAATTTCTTTAAAATTGAGTATTTATTGATTTTTCTTATCAAGATTGAACATGTTTGAATTACGATATACTGTATTAAAGATATAAACAGGAATACAATGATTAAAAAAACAAATAATAAATTTGTCTGACATTCAGCTTTAATCCCGAAATCCAAACACAATAACAAATTGTGTTTTAGATAAACTCGAGAATTAGTTGCGTTTAAACAGAAATTTTCTTCAATTAAATACTAAATTTGATTTAAATTGATTCGAATTAAAGTCAAATTTAGCGATAAATCTAAACAATTGCAAACTTGAGTTATTAGCTCTGAGACAGTAAATCAATAATAAATCAAAACTAAGTTTCACTTCTCATCACAACTGCTATTAAATGGTTTTTGCAAATATTCAAAGATATGATCAATACTCGAGTGCTTCCCATATCTGTTCCCTAAATATATTTAATACCTCTGACAGTGCACTCGACGATAGAGAACAGTCAGTCAACACAAATATAAATCTAAATTAAGTAAATCTCAAACATATAATAAACTTAATTATTATTTCAGTTATGGTTACATGAATTGTGCAAAAAGTTTATATAAATATTAAATATTTAAAATTCAAACATTTATTTCTGTTTAAGTGTATAAAAAGTTTAGAAATTTTTTATATTTTAAACAAAATTAAATATAACATAAAAATGTTGACAACGGTTTCGTTTGGCACAAGACGTACGGGAAGTCATAATTTTCACGAATATCAGTCTCGATATCATCCATACGAGTCATCACAAGCGGTACAACTGCTCCGAACGGACAAAAACGACACTTACTATGAGTCGAACCAAATGACAATCAATGGCAGAACAACTAACAAGAGTTGGGGTTCTTCGACATCAATGCTAATGAGTCTAATGCGTGAAATACGAACGAAACGGGAATTACGTCAACGAAAGCTGACGACAAACGAGTCGGAACTGGAGTTTCTAAACCAGGAAAGCCTTGTCTACGAACGCAAATACAAAGTCTATAACTTTTTCAATAAACCGAAAACATTTTCGGCGATATTCTATCACATTCTGGTCTTCATTCTCGTCTTCACTTGTCTTATATTCACTGTTTTCTCGTCAATCAAAAAGTATTCGATCGAAGCGTCAAAAGTGTTAACTATTTTAGAAAAAGTAATAATCGTTTGGTTTTGCAATGAGTTCTGTCTTCGGTTGTGGTCGTCGTCGTGCAAACACACGTATGACGGCTGGGCCGGCAAATGGCGGTATATTCGAGTGCCGTCACACCTGCTCGACCTTACCGTCATTATAGTGTCTGTCGTTGTGCTCATCGCCGACACCCGTAATGGTAGCGAAGTTTTTGCTGTGTCTGCAATCCGGGGTTTCCATAGACTGTTCCGAGTGTTTCAAATACTGACATTGCACCGGCAGATACAGCCCTGGAAGCTATTAAAGAAGGTGGTGCAGGACCAGTTGCACCAGCTGCTCATCATACTCTACATCGAATTCATATCAATTTTTATATTGGCCTACATATCGTACATGTTGGAGAAGGATGCCACAAACAGCCAGTTCAATAATCTCGCTGAGGCCATGTGGTGGGCTGTAAGCACAACACATACTTTTCCACTTGACACTTTATTATTTCAAATTAAATTATGGCTTAATTTCGATTTAGTCCCAAGAGTTCAATAACTGTTTTATTTATTATTGAGAGAATAAGTGATATTTATCTGAAATAATAAATTAGTTTTTAATTTGTTTTCTCTTATTCGCTAAACTGCGAGAAAACAGAAAACGATATTTTTTTAATCAAATTCATCCAATTTTTTGTTTTTGTTTTATTTCAATTCATAGGTCATAACTCTTTCTACTGTCGGATATGGAGATAAAATTCATGTTTGTATTCAATTGTTTATAATTAGATATATATATAAATAAATAAAATAAATATAAGTAATTAATTTATTTGTCAAATTGTTCCAGGTGACATGGTGGGGTAAACTTATATCTAGCTTGTTTACCATACTGGGTGTGGCATTATTTGCATTACCGGCCGGTATTATCGGCGCTGGACTTGCCATTCGAGTGGAAAAGGAAGAGTCGAATAGACAGCGAAAACGTAAAAAATTGTCGGCAATTGTGTTAATCCAATCGATGTGGCGCTGTTATAGAGCCAGTGAGTGTCGGGAACTGTCGAAACATGGCAGTCGATCAAGTAGCTTGTTCATTTTGAACAGTTCGGACAGAATTGCGCTCAAGTTTATCCGATTGACGGCATTTTTTGTCGCAAAATCAAAATTCAAGTCAACGCAAGATATTTGGGATTTGGATAATGCGTTCAATAGTTATAAGTTTAGTCAACTCGAAGTCAATACTCGTGTCAAACATATCACTAATATTATCGATACGATTGATAAGAATGTATTGATTAATGAGAAGAAATTTTTGAGCTCACAATCGATTATATTGAACCGAATTGAGAATATTCGCACACTTTCTGATTACATAGAGACTGAAATAAGTCGACAAAACGTTTTAATTGATTTTATTTCACTAAACAGTGTTTTGAATACTAATGAATTGATAAAATTGAGCCATTTATTGATTGATAGCAAGAAAAAGCGCAAAAATAGTGTAAATGATCGACAATTTGGTACAAAAACATTTTATTGGTCTAATTGTTCCGGCATTAAGAATAAACATCACATTTCAAAAACACCAGGCTCACATCTATAAATAGATTTGTTTTTTACTTTATCTTGATAATTTGTTAATAAAGTGTTTTAAAAGTTAGACAATATATTATTTATTTATATGTTTGCTATGTTTTCAATATTACTAAATAAAATAAGTATTAAATTATCATGGTCATACAATTTGCTTAACTTAATATAATGATAATAATCCATTGCTTTTCAAACTTAAACTGTTTAAATCAGGTCAACAAGTTTAATCATTAGAGACAATATATTATGCAATTGATCTTGATATTTTTTCTAATTAAATTTATTTCTAAAATAACTTGCCAACAATTTAATTTTGTAACAAATTTATCTTAAACTAAAATCATGTGTTAAACTTGTTAATTTTAATCGAAAATCTTATCATGTAATTTAATATATCTATATCAATGCTGACCATAAATTAGCATGATTCATAATTTACTTATTTCTAAATATAAGTTCATGTTGCAAAATAGATTTAATCGATTGATAATTAATATAGATTTAAAGCTTAATTTTGATATTTAAGCATGTAATACTGCACAATCAAAATAAATGTTTGCATAAAATATAACTTGTCAATTAAATCTTCTTTTATGTCATGAATTGCAGACAAAATTTCATAATTTAATGATTAAATAGAAATGATTACAAAAAAAGATATTAACAAATACTAAAAAAGATATTCAAATCCTATTCTTAATTAAAATATGACAATAAAATATGTATAAAATATGGAAAAAATTTGTAAGTTCAAATATATATATTAAATGATAAAATCAATAATTATTAATTATATAAAATTATATCAAAAAGATTTTCGTCTCTTCTTCGACATAGCATTCAATTCCAATGCATTCGTATTATCACATAATTGCAAAAGTCTTTGATTGAGTCCATCATTAGTATTGGAATCCATCAGCAAATCAATGAATCTTTGGTTTTGAATGAGTCGACATGAGATGTGTTCAAAGGACTGCATTTGATAGTCAAACCTATTTTTAATGCTAAGTAAAGTCGACTCTAATCTCTCTATTTTCGAATCTAAACTACTATTCGAGCCATAGATTCGCTGTTCATTTGAGCCGATCTTACGAACAATATTATCGACAGAGTTCTGAATAGACTTTACTTTATTCATGATATCCAACTGTCCGTCTTTGTAGCTCTGGAGCACATTCTTGATGTCGAGGGGCCGTAAGAGCTCTTTAAAGCGACTTTTGGCAATAAAGAACTTGGTCAATCTAACGAACTTATGGGCGACGTTCTCGTAGTCGTGCTTTTTGAACAAATCCATTGGTTTGTGCTTAAAGAATGAAGAGACGGCCACATAATTCGCATTAGCTTTATAGCAGCGCCACATGCATTGGATCAGTATAGCTGCGGCCACTTTCTTCTTCTTCCGTTGTTGGTTCCGCTCCTCCTCTTCCACTTTAAGCGCTAATCCGGTCCCGATTATGCCGGCCGGCAGTGCAAAAATCGCCACTCCTAGCACCGTAAACAAACTTGATATTAGCTTGCCCAACCATGTGATCTGGTGTGTTTTAGAATAAATAAAGTGATTTTTATTACTATATTTATTAATTTTTATTATTAATGTCAATATTGATAAATTATTTTCGAAATTAGTTATTGTTAAGATATGTACTTAATGTCGATTTTATCTTATTATTTGTTAATCTTTTTACTACTTTAATCATATTTTTTCAGACAATAATAGAAAAATTGATTTATTGACTAAAGTTGACAATACATTAAATATTTGAAATATAATTTATTTTGCAAAAATATCATAAATTATAATTCCTATTATGCTGTCAAGCTTTATTATTATTATTTTTTAAGACTACTGTAGAAAGCTTATCAAAATAACTTTACATAGCTAAATTAACAAATCAAATGTATAAACAGTAGTATTTTAAACAAATAAAAATTTTTATATATTACCGGAACTCTGTCTCCATAACCAATTGTCGATAGAGTGACCAACTGTACAAAAGCATACAATGTTTTGAATATTAGATAAACTAGCTAGATTATAAACTAATCAATACATACCGCCCACCACATGGCTTCGGCTATACTATCGAACTGTTCGTTTTCATCCTTTTCTACAATATATGAAATGTATGCGAGAATACAGAGGACTATAAACTCGATATAAAATATGATAAACAACTGTTCCCTTTGGTCGTAAATCACGGACGACAGTATCTTCCAGGGCTGCAGTTGTTTCTTAAGGGTTAGTATCTGAAGCACTTGAAAGAATCGATGAAAGCCCCGGAAGGCGGACGCGGCGAACACTTCGTGACCACTGCTCGGATTGATTGTCAAAACGACAATCGATAGCGTTATGACAATCACGTCCAACAAACGCGACGGCACTGATAGGTATTTAATTTTACCCCTCCAGCCCTGATACTGGTGCTTACAAGAGGACGACCACATTCTGATTATGAATTCACTGCTAAACCAGATTATTATGACTTTTTCTAATAGGTATAAGAAATGCATTGCACCTAAAGTTTGGAAATATAATTAGATTTTTGTTTTAAAACATAAATTTTCAATTGTTTGAATATATAAATATTATGAATAATGTGTAAGACTAACCAACTTGAAACTCTTCAATGGTTGAAAATACAGTTACGATGAGACAGGCGAACACCATTATGAACACTAGTATGTGATAGCTTATGGCCCAAAAGCCTAATGTTATGTTTGGGTAAATATTGTATGAACATACATAAATAAATTAGCATGCCTAATTAATTTGTATATTTTATTTAAATACTATAATTTTTACTACTAATAATACTACTAATAAACTATAATTTTTAATTTTATCAAGTAATAATTAATTAATTATCAAATAAATCTAAAATATTATTTATTTTTCAAAACAAACAAGTGCAAACTAAACATAATTAACTATAAAATTAAATACATTATTTATTATGGCAATAATTTTAAACAAATAATAAAATCGAAATTTTCTAACCTTTTGGATAGTTTAAAAAATTATAAACTTTGTATTTTTGTTTATAATTTTTAGTTTTTTGATTAAAATATGTATGCATTCCGAGAACACTTCCCAACTCTTCATCGGACTCTCGGCACTCGCGAATCGTACGCTTATTGTTGACCTCCTGTAACATCGCTAGGATTTTACGGGTTGTGTAAGAACTCGTGTTATTAAATGTCTGAACACTATCGAAGTCATATCCGTTCACATTCTTCTGGATTACAATCTGTGGAACTCCGGTGTCTTTGTTGAGCACAACCACACTATTCCTCTTCGTGTGATATACCGATATTGGTTGCGATGTTCGGCTAAACTCTCGTTGAACTCTATTCAACATTTTTTCGCAATTTTCTGTTTAATTCAAAATTTTAATTAAATATAAATATAAATCAAAATTAAAATTTCGGTTTTCTCTGGTTTATGTGTAAAATAATGCGAATAATATTGTCACCAAAAAGCAAACAATTATAACAATTTGTATTAAACTTTAAAACCCAATTCATTGTTTAGTTGTTTATTACATATTATTTATTATTTGATTATTTTGTATAAATTTATTAATAACTTATTGGATATTACTCTTCGAAAGTCTGACTGAAAGAGAGTGATTGAGTGAAGAGTAAGAATTTTTTAGTTAACATATTATTAGTAAATATATCTATAAATAATAAGTGAGGAAAAGCCGATAAATGCGACTCTTTTGAATCGATCTAGATAAGAATAGAAAAACTCTGGCGTTTAAGAATTACAGTTGGAATTACTTCTTACAAGAGATACGATTTGTTTTATTAGTTTTCATATTAGATATGAAGTGCTTTTCGCACACAATATAATGGTTTGATTGTGCAGACCATGAGCTCTCAATTTGGATTCTATGTGTAATTGACATTTAGTTAACTCGGATTTCGAGACAATATTCATTTCTATAATTAATTTATTGCTTAAACTAACTTGATATTAATATTGACTGTATATCTAGTTATAACTACATTATTTGTAGATCTGATTGCACTGTAAGTGATATTTTGATAGCGACTCGAATTGGTGTCACTAATGTTGTCATCAAATGGTTTTTCCATTCAAACTATCGGTTTTAAACTTTTATTTTGTAATTAAATTTATGTATTGTTTGTGGAAAGTGAGAGGACTTAGACTTATTTCTCAATTAAATATTTGTCATATTTGTAAAGATGAGACAAACACTCGATGTTTGAGATGTGATATCAAAATTGAAATTTTATTTTCGTCTCTCATTTCGTCCATTTTCTAACTTTGGGTTTAATTTTTAGTTTTTCAGTACTATCTTAGACTTAAAATGAGAGAATTTTTTGCTGATAACTAGTTTTGATTTAAATGGTCGGACAGTCGTTGATTGCAAATGAATCAAACTTTTTGTTTTGAAAAATATCACTTTTTTATGGCAAATATTGATATTTTCGTTTAAATAATCTGTTTATTGCAAATGTCTTTATTTAATATGAATTTTAAGTATTTTTAATTGACATCCTGTGCCCCAAATTGTATTAAACATGATATTTTATTTACAATAAATAATATATATTTTTCTTGGTAATTTTATGTTTACAAATAATTATATTTTGTTGGAAATTACTTTTAAGAAAAAAAAAGAATTTTGTTGCTTGATAAAAATTTATTGTATAAATAATTATGTAAAAATAATTAATATTGTAATTATATATTAATAAATTTGTATTTTAATCGCAATTTAAATTTTTAATCTATTTGTTTATTAGCTTAAAATGCATTAAACTTTAAATATAAATAAATAAACTTCAGCTAAATTACTGTATTTTATAAACATAACAAAAAAAAGTTAATTAAATAAAAATTTAGTTTAATTGCATAAAAAGTAAAAACACATTAAAATATATGCATAAAATTATCAAGTTAAAAAATTAACAAAATTTTAACAAATCTAATTGTTAAATTTTATTATACTTAATATATATGTCAAATAACAAGCAAAAAAGCTAATTTACTTTTATTGAAATATTATTAATATCATTCAATTTCAAACATAAAACTATAACCAATTTGTCATTTCATAAACGATTAAAATCCGCTACAATTTGAAAAAACGTGATGGGAGTATTTTAAAAAATTAATTAATTAGTTATTCAACAAATTTATTACTTGTTTTTGCAATTTCAATGACAATAAATTACAAAATTAGCGATACGTTCAATGAATTTGAAATTTTCATGGCCTCTGATAAACACAATTAAAGAAAAACTTTTTTTTAAATTAAAACAGTAAAAGAAAATTGTCTTTTAATTTAAATTAACTTTTATCGACAGCTCTGTCTTTCGAAATATGTTTCATTAAAACTAAACTTTGAATTGAATGAGCTTTGAGTTGTCGTGTGTTTTAGTGCAATAATTGTAAACTAAATAATACAATCTATACATATATTTTTCGCCATTGATTGTTGACCACATTTGTGTCATTCACTTCCATTCGATTCAAAGTTTAGTTTTAATGAAACACTTTTTGCATAATATGAAACATATTCTGGAAGACAAAGCTGTCGATGAAAGTTAATTTAGATTAAATAAAAGACAATGATTTTTACTGCATTTCCGCAAATTATATGTTTGAAAAAAATTATTTTTGATTTATTTTACTAAATATCACGAATTATTATAAAACTTTTGATATTTACTGTTATGTCAAAAATAATTAAAAATCCATAGATTCTAAACTTTAAAATCTATGTAATATTCAATTCAAAGAATTTACGATATATTCTGTAATAAAATATATGACATTTGCAAGAATTCAAATCATATTTGGCTAAAATTCATTATTATTTATAAATAAATATTATTTTTTAAATTATTTCACAGTTTAATGCTATTTAAACAAGGGAAATTAAATAAGTTATTTTAGTGTTTTTTAATCATATTTACCTCATTTTCATGGAAATCATTATACAGTTTGCGCTCAAATTCCAACGACTCTATTGGGGGTAAACACACTATTGGGGGAAAAGTGGCGAATATTTTGTGTTTTATATTTTGCACGAATTATTAATTTGGGTTAATCTTCAATAGAAATTACTGTAATTTATATTTTAGTTTCTTTTTCATCGACTGATTTGCAATTCTAAAACAAATCTAATTCGGAATAAAATTAGTTTTCATTTATTAGATTCAAAAATAACATTGAATTAATTGTTTGTTCAGATTTGTTTGAATTATTTTTAAATTGTTATATTTATTGCCATTATATTGTTTATCTGTGTGCTCGTAAAATATGAATAAGCAAGCAATTTTTGATCTAAATATATATT
>JAQFXP010001768.1:0-17694 GCA_034693685.1 Belba bartosi
AGATGTACATTTTTAATTTTACGTTTTAAATTGTAAAACATCAGTTAATTAAATTTTAATGGCGGATTTACACAGCCATAAAATGAATTAGTCTGGAGTGCGCATTTTTGTACTACTTTGATTTTGGTCACACATTTCTGAAACTAACTGTATTAATATATCTATAGAATATGCGATTGTTTGATGTAAATTAACAAAAATAATATTAATTAATATAAATAATTATTTTTATGTTTTGTTTTAAATCGGATCAAAGTTTGTTAACTCTTTAAATGAATATAATTATCAGATATTTGATTAGATATTTGTAATTAATTGCTGTTTTGCATAATTTTGATAATTATAATGACAATAGAGTTGACATTAATTAAATGATCAAACAATTGATGCGAACTGTGTTTAACCACATATTCACAGGTCTTCATAACCGGCGGTTCGTTTGTCCTCAAAGAGTTCGCAACCGTTCGCTACGAACTCAGTCGCCATAACAAGCAATTGGGAGTAAGTCTGCAAACAGTTGTCATTCACTTAATTATTTAAGTTTTTAATTTAGAAATCAATATAATTTATTGTATAAACTTTAATCTACTCTAAACCGTTCTAATGCTCTAAATCTTTGCGCACATTATAACAAATAAAAGAAATTAATGAAAGTTTGAGATAATTTAGTGGGAATTTCACACAAATCCAGACATTTATGAAGAATTCAAATCTATTCACAGATTCTCACAATTATTTATGTAATTATTAGTTGAACTTAACTTTTTGTTTGCTTTTCTAATATTTAATTATTTAAAATGAATTATTTTATTTTTAACCCAAAATTTGTTTTTAACTAATTATAAATTATTTAAATAATCTGATTTGCTTAATTTAAGTCTTATATGTATTCAATTTAAATTTAAGCAAAATTTTCTATCGATTGAGACATTTAAACCAAATACTAATTGTTTTTTAATTGTTTTCAATTTTAAAACGATTATAATTCTTGACATTAATTATGGTCTAATTTTTATGTAGTTTTTCGTTATAAGTTTTGTTGACTTTTTGCTAGTTAACATAACTCTAATTATAGTCAATTAAACAAATTGATTGTAAAAGTTTTTACACTAATTATACTTTTGAAGTAATAAAATATTGAATGAATTATAGAAACTCATTGTCTGTTCTATCGTTAAAAAAGTAAACGAAACCAAAACAATCATAAACTTTAGTTTATTACTCTTTGACCACAAATTTGATTAAAATATCTTAAAAAGAATCACAAAGTACTCAACTCAAACTCCATTCAAGAATTAGTGTGTTTTTCTAGATTTTCTTAAACTTTTTATAAAATTATAAAACATATACAGTATAGTATAGTACAGTATATTACTTGTATTCTATAATTCTGTATATATTAAAATAGATAGAAATTGCTCTAAAAGAGTAACACTTGTATTAAAATTAATCGAATCTTAACTATAGATAACTCCAGAACTACTAAAAGAGGTTGGAATCGATGTGAAGCCAACGGCGACACTCGAAGAAGAATACGAAACAATGGCTAAGACGGTCGACACAGACAACTGGAAGAATATTCGGGGTCCGCGACCCTGGGAGGAGGACAGTAAGGAATATAAGGAAATGATTGAAAAAAGAATTGCTGAACAGCAGAGGACGAGAAAGAGATAATAATTTTTTTAACGAGAATTTATTATTAGATTAATTGTAAATAATTGCTTAATTAGTTTAAATTAATATTTTTAGAAATGTTTTCATATTAAACATTTAATTTTATTTTATTGCTTAATCATTAAAAAATAGTTTATTAAAAATAATTTGATTTAGAGTTATATTTGGAACAAATATATTAATAATTCTTTAGATTTTGTTTTATTTAACCGTTTTAGCGGTCAATCAGTTAATTAAATACATATTTGAATTGATTTATTTCCAAAACGTTTTCAAATTTGGAAATATTTGAATAAAATCAAGGATTTATGTCAATATAATTTTGAATCTAAATTACGATAAAAACAACTAAAGTGTTATATCGGCGATCGCTTACGGCTTATTAAATTAGATGTCATTAAATTGTTGGATATTTTAAGCAACAAAAAAATCTGTCGTTTCATTCAATTTCAAAACGTAATTGAAAAAAATATGTATAAACTGTATTGTATTTAATTAATTTAGATTTCGATTATTAGATTAACACTTATGTTGAGAGTTTGGAGTAGTCTGGAAGTGTGTCACCTCCTTCTCACTCACTGACACTCAGACTATTATATTGTAGATAAAACTTATATACTCTTTATGTGAGGCTTAGATGAGTAAGACTTACGACTCTGCATACAGATTAAGGTCTGCACAGATATGTGTTTGTCTTTGCTGTTCAATAAAGTGTTTGTTGTTGTAAATAATCAAAACCTTATACTTATTTAGACTTATTATGTCCTAAAAAGTAGCGCAAAGATCAAGCGATCAATTGATTGATCTATTGATGAGTAACTGTTTGTGAGCGCAATGTCATTCAAAATACACAAATATTTGCTTTAAGTGTTTGTGAGCTCTTATGTCCGACACTACAGTAATAATAGACTGTAGTGTATAGTCTGGAAAACCTTTTTAAATCATTGCAATTCATTCAGATTTGAGAATATTTAAAATTAGAACAAATTCATAATTTAGCTAATGTTCTCTCTTTTTCTCCCTCTCTCCCTCCCTCCTGCTCCCTCCCTCCCTCTCTCTCTCCCTCTCTCCCTCCCTCCCTCCCTCTCTCCCTCCTGCTCTCTCTCTCTCTCTCCTGCTCTCTCTCTCTCCCTCTCTCTCTCCCCTCCTTATTCTCTCTGATCTCTGGTCTGACATAAATCTAAATACATTTAAAACATATACTGCACTCGAATTGTGTAATAATTATAAAATGATTTTAACAATAAACGTGATGTAGAGATGCATCCAAATCATGAGTACAACAATTCGTGAGCTATTTTAGCCATTTTTTATGGCATTATCTTTGTTTCAAATCGTCCAAAGATTGCAATGAAGAGACTCTCATATAAAGAGTTCATATTTTTCGTAATTATTTCGAAAAATATAAGTTACGAATAAAAACGAATTAATCATAAGTTTATATTTAGTAAAACATGTCTCTAATGCTATGATTGTATACTATTCATGCGTTATATCTATGTACTGATGCTATCCTTTTAATTCTTCATTGTTCCTATGAATTATGGAAACCCAGTCTTTCGACAATTTTTTCGAAGTTTTTTTCATTTATTTTAATTGAAATATAAATATTGAATACAACGCGAGATTGTAATCACTTTAAAGTTTAAATCAGAAATCAAATTTGATTGATAAAATTTTTAACACATATTGAAAATAATTTTAATTTAAGTAATAAATAATTTTATTGGAATTTTAATCATTGATAGCACTTAACTATATTTTTTGAAGTTTTGCGTTCATTAATTTAATTTCGTAAAGTTCAAAAATTATATTTGCATTGCATTCTTGAGTAGATCCGTATTTTATCGCTTAAGAAATGTAGTTTTTATTTGATTATTAAGTTCTAGATTTTGAGCGGATTCAGAAAAAATTTAATTTCTAAATAATCTTCCAATTACTCTAACTTTAATAAATGAATTTTAAATATATAATGAGTAAACATAGTAATGATGTTTGGAATCGTTAAATGAATGGGAAAATCGGTCAAAATTTGTTGCATTTATGATATGAAATGATCTGATCTTTTTTGGATCACTTTTATGATTGTTATTTTGTTTGAAATGATTGTAGTATTTGTTTGTCGGGACAAAAGAAATCATTAAAATTTCGATTTAAAACCACTTTTTCTATCTCTAATGTATATCTAATGTAGAATTGGGGAGAAATCTGTCATAAATCGAAAGTAGTCTTACGTCTGGTTTACACCTTTTAATTAATTCAATTATTATAAATCGATTTATTGAACCATTGATTTATTGGATGAATAAATTAGATTTGAAACAAATTTTTGAATGTTTTGTTCGAATCGATTGCATTCGAAATATGGTTTTAAAAAATGAATGATTTGAATAAAAAATTTAATCGATTGAAGTCTGAATGAAATCTTAGTTTTAATAGAAACGGGTGACGATTGGCTGCCATAAGTAGGTTATGATTAGTAAGTCTCGAGTCTTGAGCTGTAGTAGTAGTAGTGGTGGTGGTGGTGGTAGTAGTGGTTGTGGAGGTAGTAGTGATTGCAATGATTGTAGTGATGTGTGTGTTGTGTGAAAGCACTTGCAATGCAATGCAATCGCCGTTTCTGTCGCTGCAGTGCTTCTGCTTCTCGACTCAGCACTAGTTCTCAGCCTCAGAAGAACCGGTGTTTTGCAACCGCCTGAAGGGAATTCTTCTTAAGAATACCTGTTCTTTACCTCAAACCCCAAAAAGAGAGGGGAGGGACTAGAGTGAGCAGAGAAAGGACCAACTTTTTAGCAGAGCTCAGCTTTATTTCTGTGAATGGAGTCTCAATATGGGTATGAGTTTAGAGCCACAAATTCAATGGATTGCTAGCAATGAGAGTCTTATTAAAGTGACTTTTGTTCGTTTGTCATCTAATCTAATGTTCAGTTTTGACTATTTTGATGGAGTTTTTTGAAATCAAAAATACTATGAAGTTATCAAAAATAATCGAACTGTTTGTGCTCAGTGTCTGTGCCCTTACGTCTATGGGAGCAGTGAGTGAGTCGAGCAACTCATTGCAGACAATCCCAATACCAATCCCAAACCCAATCGACAATAACAGTTCATTAACCACTACATCAAACACTACGGCCCTCAACAGTTCATTAACCAACGCATCCAATACTACAATCGCCAGTTCATTAGCCATTCCGTCAAACACTACCAGTGATACACATCTAAGTGACCCTTTGAGTGAACTACTCGTTAATGTGAACAAAAGTTTGAAAAACAATAGTCAGGAAAAGTTTGCCACAAAAAACTGTTTCGAAAGTGTTTGCAATGAAAACGCACCCAAAGTGTTAGTAACTCAGAAAAGTCAGACCACTATTAGCATAGCTTTCGATGACTTCAAACTTCCTAACTATGAGTCGGGTTATGTCGTGCAATACAAGCAATCGAATACCGATAACCCGATTGGGTTTGACGTTAATCAAAGTCTAGCTCTGAGTTGGAATCAAATACAGGCAAACAATACACCCTTTGTTACAATCAAAGACTTGCGGCCAAACACTGCATATCTGATTCAAGTACTGGTTTGGGAGGACATCGATTCGAAAAAGTTAGGCTTAGGCTCTGAGATAATTACCGTTTCCACAGAAGACGGCTGTTTCGTCAACAATACTATCTATTCTGTCGGCCAAGAGTTCTTCGATGGATGTAATCATCGGTGCATTTGTAGGGCAAACGCCAAACAAGACTGTTCTCAAAGGTTTATATCTATTAAATCAAAATTAAATTTAAATTATTATAAAATACTTAAATCTCTATAATCTTAATTTGAACACAAATTACATCCAAACCATCTATAGATGTGTCGCACCTTTGGTCAGAACTGGTTCTTTCAAATTGGACCCCAAATGCACAGAAACCGTATCCAAAGATGATATCTGTTGTGCGTCTGTTCTCTGTGTAAACGACCCCTTAGAGGGTCGTTCCAACGAAGCGGCGCCGGCTTTCACCGGAAAACCCGGCTATTGTCCTCTTCCACTCGACGGTAACGATGGCGACAAATGCCGGGAAGACTGTTCTCATGACTACCACTGCACTGGTCTGAAAAAGTGCTGCCAAACCACATGTGGCGGATCTGTATGTGCGAGTCCGGCGCCCAAACTGCTCACCTGTGAGAATGTGACCTGTGGTCAGAACGCCTTTTGCCAAATCGAAGACAACAGTCCTGTCTGTCGCTGTAAACTGGCATTTACTGGCGATCCAAAAGACAGAACCAGAGGTTGTGTGAAAAACCCATCGCTTATGTGCTTCTATAAAGAAAGTCATTACTCTCCGGGCCAGGCATTCAACGATAGCTGTCAACTCTGTCTATGTTCCGAAGCACTCGAAGTCGAATGCAATGACAGATGCGCTCATAAAAGCTCTGATTTAGTGCCGAGTGAGTGCACTCTTGTAGCTGATCCAAACGACCAGTGCTGTAAAGTTATTGATTGCGGAACAGGTATTGGAAACACTACTTCAAGTATAGATCTGAAGCCAATAGACAATGCACTCAATGGCAGTCATAATAAAAGTTTAATTCATAAACCAATTGTTGGCTGTTTTCATAACAACAAGACATACAAAAACGGCGACTCTTTTTTCATTGAATGCCAATTGAAATGTCTTTGTCAGAGCAATGATAGGGTGCAATGTGTCCCGCGCTGTGCCATCGACCCGGGCTATGATGAGAACTTTTGCAGATTAGTAACAGATCCGGATGATCCGGATTGCTGTAAGATTGCCGTTTGTGACAAAAAGGATACAATTAATGATAAATCCGAAATAATTATTGATTCGGCGGAAGCTTTCAATTCTACGTCAATCAAACTTCGAGTTATGATTCCGGGGCTTAAGAATGGAATACTCGGAACAACACTCGAATTGCTGTATAGTGTGGTTTCGATCAATGAAACCGAATCGGAAAAAGACAACGACTCCCGAGAGTGGCAGACATTAGTCGTTGCCGAAGAAGCCATTAAAGTGATCGCAACAGACATTTATGAAGTAGACATCGGAAGTCTGGTATCGCAAACCGATTATCTAATGCGGGTTTTGTTCAATAAGACGTCGAGTAATACCGTATTTGTTCGGACATATCCGCCCGGAATCGACATCACATTTAATGGTTGTTTCCATGGAAACCAGACCATAGAAGTGGGACAGGTTTTCTTTGAGGGTGACTGTGAATACAAGTGTGTTTGTCGGGAAGGGGGGCTGAGAGAGTGCGAGGAGAGGTGTCCGGTATATATTGATGCGGTCGGGTATGAGAATTGCGATTGGGGTCCGGCGCCAGACGACCCGTGTTGTACTGTTCCGATATGTGACAAATCGAATAAGAAGAACAATCCCGAAGACCCGGACGCCGAACCCTTTTGTGTGAGTGAAGGCTCGAAAGTTTATAAAATCGGTCAGTCCTGGGATACTGGAACTAATTGCCTAAAGAAGTCATGTCAGTGCGCGCTACTGCCCAACGGCACTACAGCTGTTCAATGCAAGGGTGGTTGCGCTACACTTCCTCCCAGTGCCCGACAGCCCAGTGAGCAGTGCCCGAGTCCACAGATCGTACAGCCGGACGACCCCTGCATTTGCCCTTACGTTGTTTGTCATAATAATATGAATCGTAAGTCAAGTTTTATTAATTGTTATTTTATTCATGCGATTGTGTGATTCAAATCATTGTTTTTCTTCAAAATAAAAATTTTCTTAACTATATATTATTTTCTAAAATCTATTACTTTTTTGCTGTTGTTTTTCGTTCCAAATTCTGTTTCTTAACTCGTTTTACGTTAAGTTATTATTTTGTTTTATACTATATATAAAACAGAAGAGATGTTCAAATTTTATAAAATTTAAGTATTATAGCAACAGATGTTATAAACTATTTTCAAATACCAAATCTTATTGGACGCTAAGCTTCGGTAGATTTCTGATATCTATATTAAAATTGCTTTTTAAAAATATATTTTCTTTTTTTGCTTCGATTATCTTTTTGAAACAAACTAAATCAAAGGTATCTGCCATACCCTGATCACATTTATAAGATACCTAATTACAACTGTTTTATTGTATTTATTTTCTTTTTCTTGAATCAAACAAGTTTTTAATGCCGATAAAAGTTATCGCAGTTTTGAAACAATTATGTTATTATTTTTCGTTTATATATTTGGACTCAAATGTAAAAATAGGAAAATAAGAAAAAGACAAAAAAAACTAAATGTTAGCAGAAATGTGTGATTATTAAAGTGGATATTTATGCAAACTTAATGTATAAATGATTTAATGGTTAGTTTTAAAGCTAATTTACATGAATATTAAGACTAGAGTTAATTTAAAACCAAAATAATTTGCTTTGACATCAATATTAATTCGAATGATTAATTTTGAAGAAGACATAAGAACTCATTGCATATAACCCTAAAATCATTAAATAGGACACATTTGAGTAGTTTTAAAACTTACCGATAATTCTAATTTTGTTTTAAACAATTGAAAACATTGTTTCAATTGACTTTAATTTTGTTGGCAATAATTGTTTATCAAATACTTTATAATTTATTTCGAATAAATGTACCAGATTATATATTTATTTAGATTTATCAAACAATCGACAATCGAATTTTTAAAAACATTTATAAATTTTGAAGTAAAAAAATTAATGAAAAAAGTGATTGGGTGTCAGGAAAGTAACATTAATTGTTTTGATAGTAGGTGTCAAACAAATGGGCTCAACATTTAAATTAATAAAACATTTTTAACTTTTACTGCCCAAACCTTTTTTAGTCTTCAATTTAAATATATGTCAAATCAAAACCCATTTCTTTTATTTGTTTCGATATGCGATACATACTTTGCATTTGAAATAATGAACTGAAGAGAAAAGTAAAACAAAAACTGAGACAAAGACACATTAATAACAAAAGATATATATGATAGACACAAATCTGTTAAGATTTGTTACATTAATTAAATTTGAAAAATACCATAAGAAGTAATAGCAATTAAAATTTCTTTTTATCACTTATCAATTAATGCAATATTTTATATATTTATTAAGTTTTATGATTACAAAAGTGAATGCATATATATCATAGTACTGTATAGGTAATTTTTTAAATTTATATATTACCAAAATTCTTGAAAGCTTGAAATATTAAAAGATTAAATAAAAAACATTTTAAAATTAAAATTGATTAAATATAAAAATAAATTTTAAGATATGCATTATAAAATAAATTAGCTTAAAAATATTAGTATTTATTCTAAAAATTACAGTCAATCCCATTTATAACATCAAAATACAGTCAAGCTCAGTTCCACAAAATTAGTTTGTTATAACAGGGATTTGTTATATGCGGCTATAACTTAATCTATATTTGTTTTGCGTTCCTCAATCCCTGTTTATTATAAGTGGGTTTGTTATAAGCGGAATAGAGTGTAATAGCATATTGTATAAAAAATATATTAAATCTAAGATTGTTTGAGCAATAAAGTTCGCACAATAAGATTGATTCAACAGATTGTATGACTGAACTCGATTGTTAAATAGCTCTTGAACTTATTTCTGAAAAATGGAAATGCATAAAAATATCTTTTTAAAAAGAACTATTGATTTTCTGATAAACTATATATATAAATAAAATCAAACTTTTTTTTTAAATAGCATTGGATTTACCGGAAAAGCCTACGTCTCCGACAAACAAACAATTTTGTGAATTCAAAGGAAGGAAAATAGCGATCGGAGAAGAAATTTATGACAATTGTAGAGCCGTTTGCCACTGCGGACACGACGCCCGACTCAACTGTGCAGCCATTGAGTGTCCGCATAATTTTGCGCCACATGTCTCGGACTGTCTTGAGTGGGACATCGATCCGCACTTCATACCGACGCCACCCAAGTGTTGTCCGGAGCCTAAGTGCAAAAATGGTATTAAATGAATGCATGCACTCATACTGCATCATACTCTATCATGCTGCATTATACTGTATTATACATTGTATTTTATAAATTATAATGTTGATATACCGTAATAGCACTCTAATACTTTAATCTACTAAACTATATAATACTATTGATTATTGATTATTAATTCAATGCAATACTGTAATGCTATAAAGATGGATCATGTTCATTCGCGGGCATTCGATTCCCTAACTTCAAACACATTCCTCAGGAACTGCTTCCGTGCGGCACGAGATGTGTTTGCGTGAAAGGGAAAGTTGACTGCGAGAACCGATGCCCTTCCGTACCAGATATTCCACCTCCACACATGCCATGTCTGCCGCAAATGGCATATCGGGGCCATCTCCCAGGTATAGGCAATCAATAAAAATAAATTCAAATATTAGAAAAAGTTTAAATTTAAATCTGGGCTCAAAACTAATCCAATTAATCAACATTTCAGGCGATAATTGTTGTTTGCATTGGTTATGTCGAGAACAGGAGAAGTCGAGTGAGTTCTGGAATTGCAATTTTTATTACTATTTATCAAATTATTTCTTATACCTGAAACTTGAATAATGCCAAATATCGATCGGATTTGAATTTTTGGTTATTTTAGTGGTAACTCAAAGCCTCGATTAACTAATGCTGAGATTTTCTCATAGAGTAAATGAAATTCACATCAAATGGATTGTCTGACAGTTTTATCTTTGATTTATTGTGTTTTTCTGCTATTGTTAAGCGCTTTATATAAAACATTAATATTTCATTAGGTTTTGATCGAACTTTGTTTTAAAATTCAGTACAGATTCGCTGAGTTGTAACTCTGTAGCTATTCTCACATTCTCTCAAATATTTAGATTTTATTATGTGTTTCGACTTGAATAACAACAATTCGTATTATTATTATTATTATTATTTTAAATGTCAGAAAATAGAGATTCTGTATATTTGTTGAACTCTACAGAGAATTATTTGAGTTAAGAAGAGTTCAAATAATTCTTTGTGCTGTAAACTAATGTACAGTAAAGGCTCTGTACTGTAGTATAAATATAATAGTGTCTGAAGTTCAGACTCGAGACAACGTCTATATTGTCTGAGCAGTCCATTAATGCATAATTAATGCGAATCTAAACAAATACTCATTTATTCGTTTATTGAATCATTGAATAAATAGTTGTAAACTGAGATGAAAATCGATTGTTTGTTAATGAAATGGTTTTACCAAAATTGAGTACAAGTTTGTTGAGGTTTAGTGGTTTAGTGGTTTAGGTTTGTTCGCAATTATCTCTAAATATTGTCTAAAAAAGAATATCTAAACTACGAAACAATAGGAATATCTAATAAAAATCTAACAAAAACTTAATTCTCATTCATTGATAGCAAATCATTGCTCACACAATGGAAAACGTTTTAAATTGGGTGAACAGTGGGATGAGAAGGGGCAGGGTGTTAAAAAGAAGTGTCAGTGTAGCATTACTAATGGATTACCACATGTCCAGTGCCATCCGGGAGGATGTCCGCAGATCACTGACCGCTTTTTGCAGCCGACCCTTGACTGTCCCAACCCTACAATTGTAATACCCGACGACCCGGTCGTGCTCTGCCCTTACGTTATATGCAATGACTCTAAAGACTCAGGTACTAACACATGGCTTAGCACTCGCAGCTATAGCCTAATTGAACCTAACTTAACAAGTAATACAAGTTATGAACTTATGATACAATATATAATACTGTATTAATAATACAAATATAATGTAATGTAATGTATCAATACATGACATGACATGACATGACATGATATACAAGCAATAAGTTTTCAAATATTCTCAACACTATTCTTGTCAATCAATTGAATTGATTGTATTTCACAAAATAGGCCGGGATTTAGAGCACGTGAACATAGTTGCGATCAATTCGACGTCAGCTCGAATTCGGTTCACATTGCCGTCATTGCTGGTCGGCCTCATAGGTCACGCAGAGCTGCACTACACGACAGACTTGAATATTCCGCGCTCTCAATGGAATATCCAGAAGTTCGCTCGACCTAAACGCCTGTTCGACACTCCGAACATTGAATACCATTTGGGAAATCTGAGTCCAGACACCACTTATTTCTTTCAAATTCAAGTGATTATCGAAGCGCTACAGTCCGGCCCCGAAAGCGAAATCTATAAATTGTACTTACCTCCCGTACCGTCCAGTGCGAGCACTACCACATCCACTACTACAGTTCCGCCAATGATTATGCTTGACGTACAGCTCAATGCCGTCTCTAATGATTACAAGACTTTGAAGATCTCGTGGAGACTCTTCAGTCCTCAGGAGAAGAAATTTATTGATGGCATTCAGATTCGATACAAAAACGCAGACAAAGACCAAAACGAGTGGAAAACTACGCAAATACTGCACAGAGATGTCAGATCTTATGTGTTGCGTGATTTACAGCCCGGGGTCTCCTACGCCGTCGACTTACTCTTTACTTCGAATCCTGACATCTCGACTCACATAATATCGACGAAACCTATTGTTATTGATATGCCTTCGCCTCCAAAAGACATGTTTGACATTCACGTCGCTCTCCATCCGAATGATGTGAACGTCGACTCTCTTCACACTGTAATCAAACTGAATGACCTGCCGGTGCCGATCAATAAGTATATTAATGTCGTCAAAATATCCTATCGAAGCGAAGAAAGTATGGAATTATTGCACACTTTTAAAGACCCCGACGGAGAGGGAAGACTGGTTTTGGATGGTTTGAAGCCTAACCGAAGGTATGGGTTCAGTAGAATTGTATTAAGTTTTAAAATTTATTTGTTTGACCTATAGATACAAAGCGTGGATTGATTTGTATCTAACAAATGGCAAATCCGTATCTTCTAATGCGATTGAGTTCACAACCAAAGACCGACCAATTGCTCCAATTGATAAAATAGACATTTCGGGTCAGTTTACCGGTTCAGTCATTATGGCATACCTGTAGAGCACTTGTATTAAAACTTAATACCAAAACCCATTTGAGTGTTTGAGTAATAAATTATTTATACAAACCATTAATCTTATAGCGAACGAAGCGGAAGCTCTTCGAGAGAATGAGGTAATGGACGCCAGATATCTGTATTGTCTGGTAATCGTCTCAGTGTTTGCGGTCGTAACTGGTATTGGATTTGTCGTCGTTTTGTACTTTTTGCTGAGGAAACAGTCGTCTGCAAAGGCACCCATTACTAGAGCACCGTCGGAGTCAGCCTATGATAACCCGACTTATAAAGTATTTATTTAATTAATCAAAATCTAAAACAATTGCTAATCAAATAAAAACAATTCTTGTGTCCAGACATATGAAGTGGGGGACAGACCAACTGAGGAGAACGGGATGAAAAACGGGACAATTCAGGCGTAAATATTTAAATAAATAAAATTTTAATTTAAATTTAAATTTGAATTCAAGCGTAGTTTTGAATTTATGTAAATTATCGATTAGTTTTACAATTTACAAAATATACACAATTTTCTAATATTTTGTGCGATTCAGTAAATTATTGTTACTATAATTCCATTAATTCATAATTAATTTTTGTAAATCATTATATAAGTTCATTAAATAAATTTAATTTTCACTTAATTTACTGGTTTGGCCACATTTTATTAAAATTCGTTTTTTTAATCAAAAAAAAGTTGGAAAAAAATAATTTATATGAACTCAATCTTTTTATAAAATGAAATTCTATAATTTTAATCTCAATTAAGCATTAATTTTAATTTTAAACCCGAATCCACAAAACATTTTACTGGTTGATTAATTTTTGCAATATATTATCGCAAATATAATACTGAAATTCATACTTCCGTTCGCTATTTAATTAGGATTCGGTAGCGAATATAACCAGTAATTTAAAGCCCACACAAATACACGCCTCAAATGTTATAATTTAAGAAAAATATATTTACATTTTTAGTGTTCATTCACTCGATATTAAATTTAATAATATGTTTATAGAGCTCAGACAGAATTCAAATTTTGTTCTAAAGTAAAAAATGAAATATTTTAGCATTTCTGTCGTATTATGAAGAAAAGTTATGATTTTGAAATAAAAAAATCGCATAAATTATATATTTTATTAAATAAATTTATTCTGGAATAATATATAATAATAATATATATATATATTAATATTAATAAATAAGAAAAAAGATTTGTTTCGAATTGATCTTAAATATTTCGTAAGAGCATTACTAAAATAACATTCCTATATTTTACATTGAAATTTTAAATTGACCAGTTTTTATACAACATGAGATAATGCAGGCTGTGGTTTGTGTCTGACTGTTTGACTTAACTCAATTCCGGATAAAATTTATATTCCTTTTAAAAACATTATATTTTCGAGGCAAACGCAAGTATATATATATATTTGGTGAGATTTGTCTATTTTAATCCTATGTGAAAAATAAAACCAAACAAAGTATTGATCGAAAGGCTAAGACTTGATCGACTTTATCTTTATTGCTATCGCATAAAACAGATTTCATAAAAGAGTTTAATTTATAATATTTTTTATAAATAAATAAACTATAGTCCAGTATATCATATATTATATTATGCAATTAACAGTAAAGTCGAATTACTTGATTAAACTGTCCTCGCTAAACTACATTTTTACGATTATTACGGCATTTTAACAAAGTAAAAATATATTTTTATATTTAATGATATTTTACAGCAAAAAATTTTATTGATATCACAACAGAAGTTTTGTTCTGATATAACTTATTACCAGTTACTTATAATAAAATAAAAATTGACATGGTTGGTTTACTCTGCTCTCAGAGATCGATCAAAAAAAAAAATTTGAAAAAATAATAGCAAGAGTACTCCTCCTCTCTTTTGAAATGAATTTAGAAAAAAGTTATAGAAAAGTTGTTTTTTGCAAAATTATTATATAATCTACTATTGAGATTAGAGTGACTTTAGAGACTTTCTATTAACATAATCAAATATGTTATTGCTTATAATATTAAAGATATGCTAAGTAATTCCAAATAGAATTAATAATTTAATTTTTAGATATTTAGTTATTTAAAAACATTGTAATAGGAATTAAACAAAATAAAATTAAATATTTTTTAATACTAAGTAAATATTTGAGAGTGTTAAAAATAAAATTATACAAAATGCACATAAACATATTTAATGGCTAAATACCTTGCATTTTTAAAACTAATTTTTATAGTATTTTATTTAATAATACATTTAAAAAGACTCATCATTGCATATTTTGTTTAATATATTATTGGTTTACCATATGGCTGTCATGGCTAAGGCTAAGGCTGTCATGGTAGAATTGGGGTAAAAATAACCAAATTGGAAAACTTTTACATTTATAAATTTTAAATTTAAACTTGATTTTATCAAATTTAGATTAAGTCTACACAAAATATTCAAATTAAAAAGAAGTACATTTGCAAAGAGATGAAAACTTTGAAATAAAGGCAATGTTGGGTATATCTCGCCTTTTTGCCTAACTATAATTGTAATATACAGCCGCCGGCAATATTATTTTTATATTAATAGCTTCAAATCAGTTTATTCAACGGTGCTTGGTCAAATCGACATTAAATTTTTTTGCAACTATGGAATGATGGAAAACATATAATATTTAAAAAAAATTTAAATATTTTGTCTTAGTCTTTTGTAACAGGTTAAATTATATACTGTACAGAAAAATTTAGTATGTTTAGCAAAATTTAAAATATACAAATTGTTTATCACAAAAAATAACTAGATACGTGTATTTTTATTTTTAAGAGTTATAATCTGGAACAATTTTAACCAGTACTCCAAACTTAAGAATATGATATTTGTTTCGCATACAGGTTGAATATCCTTGGTAGTTTTTAAACAAAAAGTTTTTTATAATTATAATTTTAAAATATTAATGTTAGTTATAATTTATAAAAATTAAATAATATTTACCAGGAACATTTTAAAAATAAAAACAATAATTTCTATGACATATTATACTATTAATTGATTAGTAATCACACTACATATGAATTATATTTAAGTTAGAATTTTATAATGAAAAATTTTTTCTGTATAGAATTTAACTTGTTACAAAAGACCAAGACAAAATATCTAAATTTTCTTTTAATATTATATGCTTTCCATCATTTAATAATTGCAAAAAAATTTAAAGTTGAATTGACCAAGCACCTTTAAATAAACTGATTTGAAGCTATAAAGATAATATTGCCGGCGACTGTATTTGTAATATTCATAAATACAAGTATTAACTTATATTGATAAAAGATTCTTTTGCACTCCCAAGGCAGTTATGAGTCAACGTGGCAAAACTATCCACATAGCAAGTATTTATTTTAATATCTTTCGCTTGAATATATTATTCATTTATTTGACAATATAATGATTGATAAATAAATATATATTTTTATAAAAAGTTTAATATATTTTGTTTTTAATATCGTTTGATATGAAGAAACAAGTTTTTGAAATTGAATAAAATTTTGAGTTATATAGACTGATTGAAAACGGAATCAAATGTTTAAATGAGTTTCAGTTCATTCGTATAAATCAATAACGAATTGATTTGAAATAAATGCATTGAATGGAACCGAAGGAATAATTTATTGCTTATAAACATAGCATAAAATATAAATTAAATTTATTTAACTCATCTATAATATTATTGATTAAAATAAAAATAAATATCAATCAATTTAATGTACTAGATAACATAACAAAAAGAAAGAAAATTTGAGTATGATCATTATTACATATATTGTTATTATTATTAATAATATTTTACTTAAATTAATATACAATTGAAATAATTAAATAATTTAAATCTAATCAATAATTTGATATTCTATTAATAATTTGAGTAAGTGTAAAATTAGTTATTATTTTTATTTGTTTTGTTTAAAATATTTTTCAAAATGTTATATTATTTATTAAAATTTAAACAACTTTTTAACAAATAAAAATTTAAAATAGCATTTAACAATAGAACTATCTATATAGGCAGTAATTTTAACTATAATTATATCATATAGTCAGCATCTAATGTATAAAAAGCCACAATTTTTAAATTAACACATTATTTAATATTTCTTGTTAACAATTGGCGTCTCATTCAAGTGTTTCTAACTTTGATTATATAATATTTAATGTATTTTCTGGTTATACTCGAAAAATAATTATGTTTTGGTTCAATTGGTGACAAAACTATTATTTTATTATCTTTTTGCCAAAAACAGTAATTTTGGCCAAAAATAGACTAAAAACATAAAGAAATGTCATATTAATTGTTTGCGTAAATCCTTGACATAATTCATCAGAGATTAAGCAAAAACTAAAAACAGTACTCGTCTTACAAAGAGATTGTTTACTTAAACTCGTCTTAAATTGTTTAACAGTTTATATATTTGAAAACTAAACAATTAGATTATCATAAAAACGAAACATTGTTCTCAAATCTTGATTTTTAATTTGGACTATATTTACCAATTACAAAAATTAACCAAGAGCAACTATCTACGGTATAACCAATTATCTTATTAAAAGTATAAATTAAAAACTCTACAATTGCATTCAGTTGAGTGATTTTAACAAGCTGGTGCTTTTTAGCAAGTAAAAATTGTTGTTCTTAAATACAAATTTTTTAAGAGTGTTAGCAATTTATACTAACTTTCGAAAATTAACAAATTTTATTTGAAATTTACATTAGATATCGAGACTCTCGATTCGAGAGACAAATAGTGTATTTCTTGGTTTTATAATTATTATTGCAAAAAATATGTTTTAAACAATTATTTATATTTTTTTATTAAAAACGTAATTAATCAAAGCTTTAGTTTTTTAAAATTAGACTTCAACTTTACCTCAATAGGAGAGAATCAACTAAAAGTGCCTTTTGATTTTGATTTATCTTTTTGGCATTGGCTCTGAAACGGCTAGAGTCAGACGCCATCTATAATAAAATTTTATTTATGACTAACTTTTTATTACTAATTACTTTTGT
>JAQFXP010001769.1:0-17691 GCA_034693685.1 Belba bartosi
TGTCGCCAATAGCCAACCAAAACCATAAATTGCCCAGCACATATCGTACAGACTAAATAAATTATAAACATAAAAAATATTAAAATTTTTAAAATTAATCATCAATTAGAATGTAAAGCTTTAATAAAGCTAATGAAACTAACTTGTAAATAAGAATTTACAGTCTATTGTAATTACATTCCAAGCCTTGTATTTAGTGTTCAGTAATAGTTGTAAAAGTTTAAAAACAAATTTGTATTTCTTATGCAAATATTTATTGGATTTTGTTTGACTTAATTGAATATTCAATTGATTAGCAGTCGGCCTCTGAGACTGAAAATAATTGATTGAAAATACAAGAAAATTTAATTACTTAAAATAAAACATTTTATGTTAAATCAAATATATGAATAATTAAGTAAATAAATTTTAATTTATTAATAACTATTTGTTTTTGAGTATTTTACTTATAATTAATATTTTCTAATAATTAGATGAAAGTTAAAAATTATGTTTTTGTTTTAATATTAATTATTATTTTTATTAAATTCAAATAATTTATATATTTTATGTTTATATTGAATATGTTATTGAAGAAAATCGTATAATATTTAAAAATAAATAAAAACCAAAAACTAAAGTATACTTTCCTTTAAATTATATATTGATTAAAATTATTGGCTAGTTATTTTTACTGTTACTTTATATTAAAAAACAAGAAAATTTAATTACTTAAAATAAATTATTTTATGCTAAAACAAATATATGTATAATTAAGTAAATAAACTAAAATTTATCAATAACTATTTTTTTTACTTATTCCAAATTACATTTTGAAGTAATAACACAAACTGAATTACAATACAGTTTAAACATATTATACAAAATTGACATGGATAAAACATATTTTACAATGTCATTTATATTTTTTATTTTAGGATTTGATATATTTAGCAATAAACCAAAATTGCTTATTAAGACTGTATTGTGCTATACATTTAAAACAATTGTATTTTCAATACAATTATTTTATATTTACAGTCGTTTTAATCAATTTTTTAGTGGTTTTAAGGCTAATATTTTTAAAGACAGAATTATAATCTTGTCAGTTGGAATTAAAACTATAATAATTATTACTTCATATATTTATTTTCATTTTAAAATAATTAATTTTAAAAATATTATAACAAAACTGAATGAATTGTTAAACTTAAACGAGATGAAAAGAGTAAAAAATTTAAACATTGCGTTTACATTTATTTGGTTTCTTTTTGTATTGTTATTTTGCTTATTTTCTATTTGGACTTATTCTGTACTATGTGTATTGAAAACAGTGTATAATTTTGTATAATTTTATTTTAAAACATAAATTGTTAATATATTGATAATTTTTTGTTTAAAATTAAGTTATCTCGAATTGATCTGGGTATTTGCTTGTTTTGGTTGGCTATTGGCGACACAACTGCTTGTAATACATGTCTGCCATTCAGTCTATTTGGTTGAGAAACGGATATTCGCTTCGACTCTAAGCCAAGGCTTTAATTGCAAAGAATTGGAAATAAAATGTTTAAATATTTTGTATTTAAAGGAATCGATTAATAATTGTTTCGGATTTTTGCCGTTTCTATGGTTTACAGAGCTGTTTGTCTCGACTTGTATTCGGTTAACATACATATTGGCAGTTAAACTCAATAATAATGTTTTTATTTTTCAGTATATGTTTGAATATATAATAATATTTTTCTTTAATCTCTTATATCTTTTTTCTATCAATTATTTTCAGTCTCAGAGACCTAATGCTAATCAAATAGATATACAATTAAGACAAATGCATAAAAATAGTTATTTGTATAAAAATCGAGAATTTATTTTACGTCAATTCAAACAATTACTTAAAACTAAATACAAGGCTTGGAATGTATTCACTATTGACTGCAATTTTTTATTTAATTTTCTCAGTTCTGTCATTGCATTTACTGTTATATTATTTCAATTATTACATCCAAACTAACATTTCTAAATTAATTACAAATATTTTGTTTTTGTTGAAAAGTGTAAAATTAAATCTTGTTTAATGTTATGTTTCTATGTACATTTATTAGAATTATATTCAAACATTTAATTTTGTTATTTATGCTTAGAAAATTAGCTTTTATCCTCCTTAGCATTTGATACTCTCCTTCTACTTTTTGCCGAAATTTTTGTTTAACTAGCAATATTTATGTAAAAAGTTCTTTTCATGTTTAAATTTAATAAAATTAGAAAAATTACATATATCTCAAACAATCTTAAAATCATGTTTTCGAATAACCTATTTAAAATTTGAGCTAAGTAGCAAAATTATTTTTACAAATTATTAATTATAAAAATACTGTATTTATTTATTTTGAATTAATATTATATTTAATTGTTACAACTTAACTGGATGATTTTAATTTTTTTAATTTATTTTTTTAATTATGCTCGAGGGCTTCACCCTGCACAACCGAGAATTTTAACCCATTCAGGGATCGTCACTTCACCGTGAAATACATTTCGTGTGACGCATTTATTTTTGGCTTAAAGTAAGTTAAAGGGCTAGTTAAGACTTGGGCTCGGTCGGGTAATCAGGGTAGACTGAGGGTTAAGTTGAACGAGACCAGGGTCAAAATCTTCTACAATAGCTATCCCATCTCCGTCATGTTTTTTACGCAGTTCAATTTCAATGGGTTAAATCCTAGTTTTTAAATTAATATCGTTTTATAACAAAAATTAATAGTCAAACGAAATGAAATGAATTGAAACAAATTAATTTTAAATAGATTTGATAATACTTAAAATTAAAAAACTATTTTTAAAATCAAAATTCATAGCTATTAAATTGTCAACTACTTTGCAAATTAAATTTATAATACCGTATTTTTTGCACATACACTTGCAGTGCTTATATAGAATAAAACACATTATATTTACATAAGCGTTTTAAATTCACTTAATTTTTGTTATCTAAAAGTAGTTATTATTGTTTTACAGAAAAGTTTTTGTATTTAATAAACGTTTGTGTTATTTGATTTTGATAAAATTTAATTTTACCATATGCTCAATATTTGCAAAAATGGTAATATGTACTTGCCGAAAATGGCATAAAAAGTTAACATTATAAAACTAAAAAATAGTGATTTGAAAAGGTGAGCAAAAAATTATTAAATAAATTAAACATAAAATAATATCATTTAATTGAAAATTATATTAAAAGTTAATTTATTAAAAATTATGTTATAACACACTAATTAAAAATAATAAAATTAATTAATTAATTTGAAGTGTATATTTGATTACAGTTAATATTTAACATCATATAAATATATTATATTATAAATATAAATAATTTTCACATATGTGTGAATCTTACATTATACGAATAATAATTTTTTAAATATTTAATAATAATTATTATGTTAAAAATTACAAAAAATTTTGAATGTTTATAAATAGGGTGATAAACAAATAAGCATAGCCTTATAAAAATATTTAATAAATTATAACTAAAATCCAACTAACTTATTTAAAAATATTAATACCAAATAGTAACTATTTAGTATTAAATAACAATTTTTGAAACCAGTCCTACTCTACAATATGTAGAATAATTATTGCTGCTAAAAAACAATATTTTTTATATATGCATGCCGGAAATGACTTAATAAGTATGTCAAAATATATTAAATTACTCAAATAAGTTAAGTTGAAAGAGGAAACATTAAAATTATTTAATAAATTATTAATACAATAAAATTTAATATAGAATAATAATAAATTAATTTTTAAAATATTATGATCAAAGACTTTATTTTTCGTTTCAAAATTTCAATATCCTCCTTTTTAAACATCTTAACTCAATTTGATTTATAGTTTATTTTTTAACACAAGTATATAGATATGTTATTATTAAGTTAAAGTTTTAAAACTATGATTTGATTTGAGTTAAGATTGTACCGGGCGTTTAATTGGGAAGATATTGCTGTTTTGGAGCGAAAAACAAAGTTCCTAATTATGATTTAATATAAGATATTAACTAAAATTTTAAAAATTAGTTATAAATTCAAAAAAAAGTTTAATATAATTAAAAATTTAAAATAAATTTTTTTGTATTAGATATTAAAATGTATATCTCATTACAATAAAATTATTACGACATTTATATGACGTTAATTATTACTAATTTTGAAATAAGTTTAAACTTAATTTGATTTTGAATATAATTAAAAAAAATTTTATGTTTAACTCCGGAAGACCTACGTGGCGCGAAAACTGTCAGACCAATTTTTGAAAAATTGGTAAAAATCAGATATCAATTAAAAATGTCTAAGATTTTGTGACATCCTAAATCATTTATTTATCTTTAATTATGTGCAATCAAAATATTTTAAAGTAATTACAATTAATTTTAATTGGCAAAACTAAAAATCTTGTAACAAAAACGCGCCATTGTATGTAAATTTAAAAGTTTATTTTTACAGCAAATTTTAGTGCATTTAGTCAGCTCTTCTAAAAAAGTTAACTTTCTGGCATAGTTAAATGATAGACAGAAAAAACAACCGTATCAGGGGCTTATCAACACAGTATATTCTATTTTTTTAATTGAATTAATATTATTTAATTACTATCTGGCGCGTTTATGCGCCAACACTCAAATCATAAAAACTCAATCAATTGCTTTGTGTTTATAGTTTTATTGACTTTAATAGAAATTCTTATGTAATGATTGTTGACAAATAATTAACAACAAATTTTCTATAAATTTTTAAGTCAAACTGTAAAAGCTATTTTAAAATAACTTTTACAGTTTGACTTAAAAATTTGTTGAAAATTTGTTGGTTTTTATTTCATATTAATCAATACAAAAATTATATTCAAATGTTTACAATTGTTTGTGTCCTACTTGTGCCGTAACTTACTGTCTAATTATTAATTACATTTTTTAAATAAAGACATTCCAAACCACTATTTAAGTGTAAAGTCAGTCCACTTCTCAAACAATGACTATCAATAAGCCAATGTCTTGGGTTAGACCTACCGGTGCCGTCACTTACCGTCTAATTATTGATTACATTTTTTTAATAAAGACAATCGTAACCTCTATTCGGGTATAAAGACAGTCCACATTTTAAACAATGAGTTTCAATAGGCCAAAGTCTTGGGTTAGACCTACCGGTGCCGTAAATTACTGTCTAATTATTGATAACATTTTTTAAAATAAAGACAGGCGTAACCTCTATTCAAGTCTAATGTCAATCCACATCTCGAACAATAACTATCGACAAGACAATGTCTTGGATTAGACCTACCGGTGCCGTCACTTACCGTCTAATTATTGATTACATTTTTTTAATAAAGACAATCGTAACCTCTATTCGAGTATAAAGACAGACCACATCTCAAACGGTGACTATTATAAAGCCTTTGCTTGTGGTTTGACCGTTCAGTACTCTTATACTCTATCCATTACAACAAACCTTAAATTATGTTTTAAACAAAATTTTGAGTTAAATGCAAAAAATTGTTAATTTAGATATTAATTTAATTAATTTTATATTTAGTAAACGGTTTTGATATGTTTTGATTTTAAAGTATAACTCAATTTTTGTTTTAATTGTCTAGAAATAATTTGTCACCAAAATTGAGATTATTTGCTAAATTTTTTACCTGAAAACATGCGTTTCATAAAATTTGTTTTTTTAATTTAAAATAATTATTTAAAACAATCAGTAAATACAATTTTACCGAATATAAGTCATTTTAAAGTGGCTTATATTCGGCAAAATTTTATTTATTTAATGTTATATAAAAATGTATTTGTAATTGTTTTAAAAGTTTATTTAAAAAATTATAACATCTATTACTTTTTACCATTTTTATCATTTCAATTAATAATGTATTTAATTAATTTTATTAAAAATTTTTATTTTGAGTGCTGTAAAAATTTATTGAAAATTACGAAACAAATATCGCGCTCTTTTAATACATTTTGCAAAGATTATAAACAATTGTCGAAGAACAGAGACAATTGAGATTCATATCAACAAAACAAATTATTTTAATGCGATTAAAGGTAAACAAATATTTGATAAAAATCTTTGAACACATTTGTGGTCAAACTATTTAATTTGACAAAAATTTTACAAATTATAAATTTTTTTAAATTGGTTTTTCAAAAAATTATTTAAACAATTCATTTATAAATGTAATAAATAAATTATTTTCTATTAAATTCAATTATTAATTAGTATAATAACTAGTTTTATAAAATTAAAAATTAAATTAAATGTATTGTTCAATATTAAGTTAAATTTACATATAATCAATAAAAAAGTAATTTAATAATCAATTCTATGTTTTGTATTCATAAGTATTGTGAGTGCATTGATTGTATGTATTCAAGAGCTTGGTGCATTATCGCGCCAGCTGAAACTGGCGCATTATCGTGCCACCTAGAATTATCATTTTTAAATAAATTAATTGCCTGGAAGTTGGCTCAAAGTAGGATGCGCGTTTTCGATCCACGTATGGACAGATTAAAGTTTTTACTTGTATGTGAAGAAGAGTTAACAAATAAACTTAAAATTTTTAATTAACCAATAAATTCTATTAAACATGTATAAAATTGTTTTTATAATTTTAATTTCAATTGTAGTATTAATGAAGATAAAAGGTAATTTGTTTTATTTTTTCATAAATAAATATATAAATAATTTTAGTATTAGTATGCATTAGTATTTATGACTGTTTAATTTTACTATTTATTTTATAGAAGCGGACTATTATGAACTTCCCCCTGCTGCAGATGGAGGACGTCTGTAAAAAAGTTTAAAATATTGTAATTTAATAAAAATTAAAACTTTTGTTTATTAATTTTGACAAATATTACTACAATTAGTAAATTATTAATAATTACTTTATGTAAAAATATTTTTTAATAATTTGTAATTAATATAAATATGTTATACAAAACCATAACTAAATAAATAAATATTAATTTTTAAAACAAAATGCTTTTAACAATTATAATATATTAATTTTATAATTATTTATTTTTATAGACGGGAACATGCAAGGGTTTGGTGCCATTTGTTTAATAATGTATATCAACATTAAAGATATTTTATATTGCACACATTACAGAAAAGCAGATATTGTTAGCACAAATTTTCACGTCTAAGCTTATTTTAATTTTATTATTAATTTATAATTTAAATTAAAGATGGTTTATATATATTTTATTTTAATCAATATAATTATTTTTTAATTTATTAAGCTTATTTAAAATTAAAATTTTTATATGTTGCTTATAAATTTTAAATTCTATTAATTGTATCAAATAATTGTTTTAAAACAATTAATAAATTATTAATCCATATTTTAATTTGTTAAAATTCATTTATATTATTTTTAAATTTTTATTAATTAATGTTTGAATACTTGTATTACATATTATATTTAATTATATAATAAATAAATTAAAATTTTTTTTTAATTTGATGTAATTTATATTTAATTATTTTTATTTAAAAACATTTTAGCCCGGTACTTATATCGTTGTATAATAATTTGTATTTCTATAGTTTGCTAGTATATTTTATATAAATTAAATATCTCTGTAAAAATTAACAAAATTAAAATAAATTAATCGGTTTAAATGATTTTTATACTTTAAACAAATTATAATGTTAAATATTATTTTCAACATTTAATAAAAACAAATATTTAGTTTGATTTGAACAAATTTTATTGCCATTGGATTTTTTTTAATTATGCTTGGTAAACGGCCTTTATTACAATCAATGTTTAGTTAATTTAAATATGTCAATATAAGCATAATATTTAAATTTAAAAAATGGCGAAATAATTATTTAACATGTAGTTTATGGAATACATTAAAAACTAGTTTTAGGTGAATAAGTAAACTAATTAAATAATTTATATGTATTAAAGCAAATATTTAATCAAATATAATTTGTAACATGATAATTTTTAATAATTAATTCTTAATTCAAAAAATTCAATTTTGAATCAAATAACAGTAATTTCAAAACAATCTGTAATTTATTAACAGAAATATTCTGAAATTTTGAGAAATAATTACAACTTTAAATAAAATTATATATATAATTTTATATATTAGGGTTTAATTGTCCAAATGGGTTAAGTTACTTCATATTTGTTTAAATTTGTTTAAAATTTATACAATTAAAACATTTTGAAAAGTTTAAAATAAATTATAATTAATAATTACATTAATTTAATAATTATTTAGTTAAGTATAAATTGAATATTATTTTCTAAACACTCAATCCCTGATATTCTATAATGAGAGGCATAACAAATTAGAATAAAAACGGATCTAATTATAAATTAATTACTTAAATATCATTATAGATATCATAATAACTAGAATTACTATTAAAAAATTATTGAAATTAAAAATTCTTTAGTTTTGTTTAAATTCTTAAGGTTAAAATATGACTGAATTGAAATTAATTTATTTACTAGTTTATTTCCAAATAAGGTTGAAAAATTATAATTTTATTATTTTAGCTAAAAATTTAATAAAATATTTTCGGAATATATTAACAAATAATGAGTAAAAACTAATTTAATATATGAGAAGATATTGAATATCTAATCCAATCATTAGTTAACAACACTTTAGTTTTAAGTGTCTGAAGCACTAGTGGTTGTCGTACTCTGTAATGTCGTTCCGGATTCACTTCTTTCTGGTTTGACTGCAATTAAAATAATTTTTTAAATAATAAATTATTTATTAATTTTTACAATATATACCGAAATCAGAAATCGTTTCGTTTCTATTCATCTGAACCCAAATAGCAATCAATAGAATAATAGTTAAAACAATAAGAAATATAAATATCAAAAGCAATTCAAGGGTTGAAATGAATTCGGATTCACTGAAACAATGTTCGGCAAAAGTGTCCATATTTTCCGGTTTACACTAAATATATAAAAATAAAATTATTAAAAATTTTATTTCAAATTTAACTCTATTTCCAAAACTACTGACTCTATCGGAAAGGCTTTGATTTTCAGGTGTAATGCAATACTTGGGAACTCCGTTAACATTGAATACAAGTAAATGACCTCTTCTTCCATCGACGGCGTAGTCAGTGATACCATCGATAGCCATATTCTCATCAATTTGTTTCACAAACTCCGGAACTAAACATTTGTCGCAATTATTTACAATTAGTAATACAGGAATTGAAGTCAAATAATGTATTTTTCGATTGTTTTTCTCCAAAATCACAAACGCTTTTGAATCGAAACTCGTATTAACGCCAATCTCTGCATTGAATACAATCACATTCGAGGCGTTGAGTGTAAAGACGTGCCAATAATGTTCGTCATTACCCCAACAATCGGTTTGGTAGTGTTGACCAATTTTTGATAACTAATTAATTAATAATTTAATTAATCAATAATTATTCTAAATTCAAAATAAATTTTGCCATTACTTCACAGAAATGTTTTTTCAAATAATTTGTTTGTTTCGACCCATTCTTATACGCGAATTGATCGCAGAATCTGACGATAATATTCGGTTTAATATTACGAACATTTCCTTTGAAAGCAATCTTTGCGTTTCGGTTGTCTTCGTCGACGTCTAACCCGATTCGCCAATCCATTCCGTTTCCATACATTCGGTCCTCATCTTCATCAGAGAGAAATTTGAGACGTCACCTTATTGTTGCATGCGCTGTTTTTTACGATTGTTTTATAATTCATTTATTTTTATAAAGGTCTTATCTTAAGAATTAAACTATAAATTAGAATTTAATTATAAAAAACATTCATATATTTAATGTAAAGATTAGTTAATTAATTAATTTATGTAATTTTAGTTAAATTTAAGTAAATTTTTATTATTTGTTTTTATAAATATATACTTTTATATTTGATTTTATATTTTCGTAAATTAATTTATTGTATTTTAGTAGATAGTTTGTTTTTACATTTTTATGTTTCAATAAATTTATTCTCGTTCATATTTATATTGTCAATTGCAACAATAAGGTGACGTCTCAAATTTCTCTCTGATCTTCATATGTATTGTTCTTTAGATTCCATTCCCAATACAAGCCTCCAATGCCAACGTATGTGCCGTTCGGTCGAAGTATTTCACAAATATCTGAATTGCAGTCAATCACTGAAATACAGATAATCAGAATAACTGTTGATTTCATTCTAACAGTGTTTGACTAAACAGTTGATAAGAGATAAACAGAATTTCTGTTTCAAATATCAATTGAATGCTTAACTAATAATCAAAACTTCAGTCAATTAATCGATATCTAATGAATTTATCGTTAATTCTATACTTTATAATCAAAACATTGATTTTAATTATAGTTTCGATGCGCGAGATATTTGAAAAACTTATAATTGAATAGAAATATTAATAAAAAAAACAAAACATAAATATAAAAAATTACGGTTTACTTGGTTAGATTTAGAGACTATTCGCTTCAATTGAATGTAAATCTCGTTTAATGACTACATTTTCTTTATTAGTCTATATTTTATTCATTTTTTAATTTAAAATAGAGTCTAGTTGCATTATTAATCTGTAATGAATATTTAGTAATCAACTTATTAAAAGAAAAAACTACATTTAACAACAGCTTTAATATTCTTAACTTATTTAATAAATCTATTTTGTTATTAATTTAATTTAATATTCAAATTGTTATAATAAAACTGTTTAAGCTGTTCAATAATCTTTGAATTTATTTATAATTGTATCGAATTTATGACTTTCTTTTACTTTTATCGCATCAATAGCCCATTTATTATTTAAATTATATTATTAACAAATGAAATATCTGATTTGTTATTAAAAAAAATTTTAATTAAATAATGTATTAAGTAAAATACAAATTGTACAAGTACATTATTTTTACATATTTATTTGATGTGTGCTAATCAACAAATAGAAATATAAATAATTACATAAATTAAAACAAACAAAAATATATATAAGTAAATAAAATATTTATATAATTTTAATAATTTATAAAATTTATTTGAAAATTTCTTATTTTATAAAACTGCTATAACACAAATTTGCTTTTAGTACTGTTTAAATTTATTAAACAAAATGGACAAAGATAAAAAATATTATGCATTTTCAACCATATTTTTTATATTAGGATTTGATATATTTAACAATAAAAAGAAATTATTTATAAGGACTGTATTGTGTTATGGATTTAAATCAATTTCATTTACAATACAACTATTTTATATTTATTATCGATTTAATCAATTATTCAATGGCATTACAACTAATAATTTTAAGGACAAACTTATATGCTTGGCAGTCGGAATCAAAACTATAATAATAATTATATCATATGTTTATTTTCATTATAAAATTTTTTATTTTAGAAATATTTTAACAAAATTAAATGAATTGTTAAACTTGGTCGAAATGAAAAAAGTCAGGCATTTAAGCATTGTCTTTACATTTATTTGGATTTTTTGTGTGTTGCTAACTTGCTTATTTTTTATTTGGTCTGATATATTATTATTACAAATGGAAATAATGTATAAAATTAAAAAAATTTATTTTAAAATTTAACTAATTAATATAATCTTATTTATAAAATTAAGCTTTTTCGAATTGATCTGGGCGTTTGCTTGCTTTGGTTGGCTATTGGCGACACAACTGCTTGTAATACATGTCTGCCATTCAGTCTATTTGGTTGAGAAACGGATATTCGCTTCGACTCTAAGCCAAGGCTTTAATTGCGAAGAATTGGAAATAAAATGTTTGAATATTTTGTATTTAAAGGAATCGATTAATAATTGTTTTGGATTTTTGCCATTTTTATGGTTTACTGAACTATTTATCTCAACATGTCTTCGCTTGACATACATATCGACAGTTCAAATAAATAATAAAATTAATATTTTTCAGCATATTTTAGAATATTTAATAATATTTTTCTTTAATCTCTTTTATCTCTTTTCTATCAATTATTTTCAATCTCAGAGACCTAATGCTAATCAAATAGATATAGAGTTAAGTCAAATAAATAAAAATAATTATTTGTACAAAAATCGAATTTTTATTTTATCTCAATTTAAAAAATTACTTAAAACTAAATACAAGGCTTGGAATGTATTTACAATTGACTGCAAATTCTTATTTAATTTTCTTAGTTCTGTCATTACATTCACTGTTATTTTATTTCAATTATTACAACAAAACTAACATTTTTTAATTAATTACAAATCTATATACTTGTTAATAAAAATTTATCTTAATTAATATTATGTTTTTATATTAAAATACAAAAACACATTGATATAGATTTTTATTTATTTATTTTATTTTAACATAATATACATAATGTAACTTGAAAAATTAGCTAAGTTTTATAATCAAATAAAATTTAGCAGAATAATTCATTACAATATATAAAATGTTAATTGTTTATATTATCTCAACATTTTATTTAATTACAATGTTTTTAGACAAATCAAATTCAATTAAATATTTTAATTAAAATTATGATTATAAAACAAACTTGATACAATTATTATTTTATATTTACTTGTTTTAAATTATTTACTTTTATTTAATTAATAAATTAAAGTTAATATTTATTCAAAATTTCTATTAATATTTATTAAAACAATAAAAATTTTATTTAGAAACACATTACTAAATTATAATTATTTTGATAAATTAAAATTTTTATATTATTTAGCCTGTATATATAAACAAATATTAACTTTATAATACGAGTACATGTTTGCATTTATAAATTTAAAATATTTTATTTATTAATTTAAAATAGTAAAACTTTAACATTTGCAAAATAAACATTAAAAATATTTTTTTCTAAATTCTACATAATTTAACTTTAAGTTCAAATATATTAAAATAAAATTAAACTATTATTTTTTTATATTAGGTATAAAAGTATTATATTTGTATATAATAATTAATATACTTTATATTAAAATTATTTTTAAATAAGTAAAAATAAAAAGTAATTACTTTAACTATTAATATACAATATTAAAATTTATTTATGCATAATTTTTTTAATAAAGTAAATAGACTAATGTAAATAATAAATTCATTTAGATAAAATTTATTTACAAAAAATACATATGTTTTAAATTAAAAAATATTATTAAATTGTGTAAACATTTTACTTAGATTAGTTTTATATAATTTAATTTAAAATAAATAGATTGATATAAATAAATAATTTAAATTTTTAATAATTAATTAAATGATATAATTTTAAATAAATTTTTTGAATTAAACTTTAATTATTAATTTACTATGAATCCTGGTATATTGATCACTATTTTAAAAAACTAAATTATAGTTTTTGGAACATTTAAAACAATTAAAATACTCACTATATTAGTTATAGACTCAATTGGGTGCGTTAAGAGGCATTCAGATAAAATTTTAACATTGGAGATTTTATGATAAATCATAAGGAAAATGTTTGTCATTGTATGCAAAAATTACAGTTATTATTTCTATTGTTTGTAAATGTTTTTAGTTATTATAAATAGTTTTCACAATGCCAATCATTTATCGAAGCTAGCATAATATATTAAATGTATTAAATGTACAGGCTCAAAGTCCCTTAAAATCCCGAATTGTGGATAAAACTAATAAAATTCATTTTAATTGATTTCTATGCTTCAAAAACGCAAATCATTTTTCGTAAAACTTTGAGAGTTAACCGGGCTCATAGTAAATATTAGAATATTAAAAACTAAATATAAAACTAAAATATTAAAATAACTTTTTATATGAAATATTAATTCTGTAGTAAGTATAAATACAAAAAATTATTTTATTGCAATAATTGTATTAATATAGCAGTGAATGTAATGACAGAACTAATGAAACTAAATAAGAATTTACAGTCAATTGTGAATACATTCCAAGCCTTGTATTTAATATTCAGTAATTGTTGTAAATGTTTGAAAATTGTTTTATACTTTTTATCAATAGATTTTGTTTGATTTAATTGAATATACAATTGATTAACAGTCGGTCTCTGAGACTGAAAATAATTGATAGAAAACACATAAAATAGATTAAAAAAACAAATTATTAAATATTCTAGCACATAATGAATGGCATATTCCAAAGTATTTTGTTTAGTTATAACTAGATGTGTTAATCGTAAACACGTTGAGACAAACAGTTCAGTAAACCATAGAAAAGGCAAAAATCCTAAATAATTATTAATCGATTCCTTTAAATACAAAATATTCAAACATTTTATTTCCAATTCTTCGCAATTAAAGCCTTGGCTTAGAGTCGAAGCGAATATCCGTTTCTCAACCAAATAGACTGAATGGCAGACATGTATTACAATTAGTTGTGTCGCCAATAGCCAACCAAAAGCATAAATTGCCCAGCTCATATTGTACAGACTAAAATATTTTAAATTTATTTCAGAAATAAATTATTAAAAATTAATGTTTAAAAAATTTAATTAATTTTACCCTTTGCCAATTAATGACATCTTAAATGCTTTCCAAGAACATAATATACCAATAATCGTAACGTTTATTAACCAGATTAGAGCAAGTATAATTTCTAACATTTTCACCTCTTTTCTCTCATTTGATTTAAGCATTTTAAATATTTTTACAAAAATTGCTTTAAAATAAACAATTTTTGGAATAAAATATATAAATGAAAAGTTTAGTATTAAACCTTTAAGTAATATAGCCAGGCGCATAAAACTGTTTTTATAACCATAGTCTTTTAATACCAAATATAGTGTTATTGTAAAACTAATTATAAAATATATTTGAAGTGATATTACAAACCCCTTAATCGCAAAATTAAATACGGTTTTTGCAAACAATTTATTTTTGTGATAATATAAATCTAAACCAAAAATATAAAAAATAATTGATATTGGTGAATATATTTTATAGATATTATTGTCGTTTTTATACATATTTTTTTATTTTATGTAATACTATATTATATATAAATATATATATACTTTATAATAAAACATGAATAAATGTTTAAAATGTGTTATATTAAAAATTGTAATTAAAATAATTTTTTCTTTGTTGATTAAACTATTTATCATGATTATATTTATTGTTGACAAAGGCAAACATACTGAATAAATAAGATACAAAATAAAACATTACATCAATTTTTAAATCAACATTTTACTAAAATTATATTTATTTCAATTAAATATTATACTTAATTTTAAAAATATAAAAAACTTATTCTAACTTATTACAACAGTGTAAGCTACAAACTGTATCTTTAATAATAATGTTACTTTTACCGGTAATGTTTCATATAGTATTTAAAAAGTTATTTAATCTAATTTAGTTATTAATCAAGAAACTTAAAGTGATTTACTTATTGCGCAAAGAATAAATATAGATTTAAGTTAAAAATCGAGAATTTAATTTTGTAATTTTGTAATTTTAAGTTTGTATAAAAATCGAGAATTTAATTTACTTTAATTCAAAAAAATAATTAACATCAGAGATCGAGAAGGTCGGCCGATCAGGGGAGAAATTTTTCTTAATATTTTGGTCAAAAACCTATGGGGGCATCAGGGAGGGAATTTTTTCAAAAACGCTCAAAAAACCTATATATTTATAATTATAGTTTGCTTAATTTAACTGGATTTAAATTGGATTTAGCACTAATTTAGGAAAAATTTCCTAATTTTGGGCAAAAAATCTAAAACCTTACTATCGGCTGCCGGCAAAACCTCGAGGGGAGGGGGGGGTAACTCTTTTAGGACCAAATGCTAGGGGGGAGATAAATTTAAATTTTCAAATCCAGGGGGATTTTTGCCTGATCCCCCTTTTCTCGATCTATAATTAACACTAACTATAAAGCGTGAAATGTATTTACAATTGACTGCAAATTCTTATTTAATTTTATTAGTGCTATCATTAGTAATGACTCTTTACATTCACTGTTATATTAATTAAATAATTAAAGAAAAACTAACATTTCTAAATTCACTACATATTTTTTACACTTGTTAAAAATCTACAATTATATTCTGTTTAATTTAAATTTAATATATTTATATTAATATAAATTTTAAATATATATTTAATTTGGTTATTTATCCATTTATTTTTAATAAAATTATTATTAAACTATTCATCATAAAAAACTAATCAATTTTATAATCTAGAAATATTTATCATTTGAAATTTATAATTTTTTCAATTGAAAATATTTAAATTAATTAATAAAATTATATTAAATATTTTAATTAATATTATGATTAAAAAACTAATAACATTGTATAGATTTATTTATATTTTAAAGTAATAAAAATTTTATTATATAAACACATTATTACGATATATAAATATGATAAGTTAAATCAATGAAAAATTTATTTTCTACTACTAATGCTTGTTAAATAACTTAAAATTTATTAAAATAATTGTAATATAGTAATGTGTTTATTTTATAAAAATTTTATTAAGTAAACACATCACTAAATTCTAATCATTTAAATAAAATTTTAATTTATTTATCATGCATATATTAAAAAAAATATTAATATTGTAACACAATTATATGTTTTAACATAATTACAAAAATTTTATTTAATTTTTACATTTATAAATATTACAAAATTTACTTACTTATTAAAAAATAATACATTAACATCTGCAAAAGTTAGGTGCTACTATTTAAATTTTAAATAACAAATATGAACATCGAAAATTGTTCCCCACCTCTCTTAAATGTTCTTAATTTACTTAGATTTAATATTATTAATTATAAAATAATATATTTATTAAAACTGTAATCTTCTATACATTGAAAGCAATTACTTCAATGATTTACATATACAGTATATTTATTTATTTTTTTGTATAATATTTCACTTTAGTAGTAATAATATATTTCAAAGATTATTAAACACTAACTATAAGGTGTGGAATGTATTTACCGTAATACCCCACAAATAGGGGCATGCCGGTATATAATGAGGTTGACCTCATGCCGGTATAAATAAAGAAAAAATATGATTTTTAACAAATTACTTTAACTTAAACTTTAAAATTATTTTACAATTAATATGCAATAAAATATTTTAAAATTAAAATATAATGTTTTGCAATGTTTAAAATAAACTAAATTAAATAAAAAATAAAATATTTTAAATTAAACTTTTCAAAAATATTTAAGAAATTAAATAAAAATAAGAAAATTTAAAATGAAATGTTTAATTTTTAAAATTTTAACTTAAAATTAGACAAAAACAAATGGCAATTTAAATAAAAATTAACCCAGCTAATAATTGCAATTAATTAAAAATAATAATTAAAAAAAATTTTTATATTAAAAATTTTCCTCGTTTTATAACGGCATGGCGATAGAAACCTTAAAGTCTTTGTAAGAAAAATGGTCATCTTTGCTTATACCGGCATGTCGCAATATGTGGGGTATTACGGTACAATTGACTGCAAATTCTTATTTAATTTTCTCAGTTTTGTCGTCACATTCATTGTTATATTAACACAATTATTGCAATAAACTTCAAAACAAAATTAATTAATATATTTACATTATTTATAATTACGCTTAGGCATGAGTCTCATTTCTGTCTCGTTTCTGCCTTATTTGTGATGCAATAGAAATTTAGACAA
>JAQFXP010001770.1:0-17689 GCA_034693685.1 Belba bartosi
ATAAACTAAAAATTAGCTTTATTTTTAAACAATAACATTTTGCAAATAGTCAGAGATTTAGGTTCCTCCCCTAGTAAGTTATAATTTATAAATAATTAATAATTATAACAAAATTTTAAACATATAATGTAAATTACTATGTTTAATTTTATCTTACATTGGAAAAATATTTGCAATAAAATTTAATAATTATAATATAAATTAATTAATTAAATTAATTAGATATTAAATAAAACGTTAAAACTAAAAAGTTAAATGGAGCTAGCGATTTTTTGTACCGCATTACGTCAGATGACGTTAATCTTATTACTTGGTGAACCTTAAGTAATTTATTTCAGTGTTGTTTTAAGTTTTAACAAAACAAGTTTCTTGTTTACAGTTTTATAAAAAAAATTTATTACTATCAAAAAAATTTTGATAATATCATTGATTTATTTAAATTAATAATAATATTTAAAATAGTTTTATGCTGTAAAGATATTGCATAATAATTAAATTTTTAGGTAAATTAGTATATTAAATTGAATTTACAAAATTTTATTTAAAAATATATAATCGTAAAATTTTTATCAAATTCTATAACATAATATTTATATTTTGATTATGATATTACAAATATAAAATATGCATAAATTTTAAAATAACTTGTAAATTTTATAATTATTAAAAAATCTACCAATCAAATAGTTAAAAATGCAATTTTTGCTAAATATACAAGCCAACTGTCTCATTTCTCGATTTCTCACAACTCTTATTTATTAATCATAAGTTATTTACAGTATTTATATTAAAATAATTCAATTGTGTTTTATAACTATACGGTTGTCACCAAAATTATCTCTGAAGATTAAAATCAATTTATTCAATTAAGCTCGATCAAATTAAATTAATTTTTTTATAATTGTGGAATGATAAAAAGCTAACTTAGAAAAAGAAATTTTAAAAATATTATCTTGGTTTTTGATTAAACGCTAAAATTTTAACAGTAAAATTTAGCAAGGTTATAAAATATTTAAAAAATAGAAAATGTTGAAAAAATTATATAACGGTAATATATATTATATAAAATAAATTTTTTAGTTATTAGTTAACTATCAAAATTTTAAAACAGAATACAAATTATTCATTGCTCAAAATAATTTTTGACATCTATTTTTATACTTTGAAATCTTAACAAATCTTATTAAAAATTATTGTTTACATTTATTTTTATTTTTAAAATATTTTACATTGTTACATTTATCTATAGTTATAAATAGAAATTAATTATTAATTTTAATTAAAATATTTTTAAAAAATTTAATTTAATTTTCTTGGTTTTAAAAGTTTAATGTAGTAATAAATTGTAACTTGTTAAAATTTCAAAAAAACAAAAATAGATGTCAACAATTATTTTGCGCAATAAATAATTTTTATATTTAAAAAATTTTAAAGTTTTGATAGTTAACTCAAAACACATTTTATTTTTTTAAAAATTATTTAGTTTGTTTTATTCAAAAATAATTTTATGGTAAATCGGTTAAGATATTCCATAGTTGAAATAACAAAATATAATAAAATAATCAAGAATAATAAAGTTTTTTCGTTTTTAGCTATAAAGATAGTTTTAGCGACGTCTGTATATTTATAATTTTAACAAATATATATTGCTTAAATTAAAGTTATATAATAAAAATTAATTAAATGAGAAAATAATGCAATTTTAAGCTAGACATTCGAACTTTGATAACATAGATTCTTATTATAAATATTAAGCTTAAAACTGTAAATTTAGCAATTAATATTTATTAAAATATTGATAGATCACGTTTTGATTATTAATACATATAAATTAATATTTGTTGCAGTTTATTGTGAGAATCCTATAATAAGAAATTTTTGATAAATTTCTTCAACTTTTATCAAATTTTAAAACAGTAATTTATAAATAAATTTTGACATTAATATTTCAATACATTCAATTAAAATTAGTGGTCATATGGGTCCACGTAATTTTTCTATAATGTCAAATAATAAGATAATTTATTTATTTATATTACCTTTAAACAGTTAAAAATACTTAAAGTTATAAATTAATTATTTAAAAAAAGTTACAATAAAAACAAAACTAATAAAAATTTATCAATTAAAATTCTTTGATTATTAAAAAAAATTTGTTTGGTTTTTAATTTAACTAATTTTAAACAAAATGTAATTTATTTTATAATTATTTTTAAAATCAGAATCTCGTTTTAATTAAAAGATGTGTTTGATTTTACAATTGTATGTATTCAGTGTTTTAAGTTTAATATTAGAGTTTGTTTATTTTTTGTTTTTTATCTTAAACTAAGCTTTTACATATTAAAATAATATGTTACGGATTTTAAACGTGAAAATTTTACATTTTGTTACAAAATGTAAATTAATTAATAGAAATATTAAAAATCTATCTATATAAATACAAAATTGATATGTATTTATAATAATACATAAATTGGTCAAAATATTCCATAGTTGCAATAAAGAAATAATGATAAAATAATCAATGATAATTTAGTTATATTGTTTTTAGCTATAAAGATAGTTTTGGCCGATAACGTGAATATTTTACATTTTGTTACAAACTGTAAATTAAGTATTAGAAATATTAAAAATCTATCTACATAAATACAAAATTAATATGTATTTAAAATAAATATTAAATTTTTATTTATTTTTCTTATTTCAGTTGTTATATGTATTTTTATGTTTATCAGATTATTAAATTAGATTTTGTATAAATTAATTTATTTAATTTTAAAAATAATAACTTGTCAAATTAATTATTAAGTTTGCATTAAACATGTTATATTAAACATATAATGTACAGTTTAATATAAAAATTTTTATTAAAATTTAAGTTGGTTTAATAATTTTAAAACAAATAAATGATAAAATTACAGTTTAAAATTAAAAATTGTATGTTTAAGTATTTTAAGTTATATATGTTATATAATAAAAATTAATTTTAATTTAATTCAATTAGTCTATAATATACTATTAATATTTAAATTTATATATATTTTTAAAAATAATAATAAATAATTTTAAAAGATTATAAAAGCAAAAACTTGTTAGTTTTTAAATTTTCAAATAAATAAACATATAATAAAATATTAATAATTTTATTTAAATTGTATTTATATTTATAATGCGAATATTTTATTTAATTTTAAGTTAAAGATATAAATATTGTATGATAGCATAAAATTATAAGTTGTGTTAGAGTCTTAAAAAAACGAATTATATATTTATCATGTAATAAAAAATATTATTAATAAATTATTTACTTATTAAAAAAAACTATCAAAATGTTTATATTTATATTATTTATTTTTTAAAATTTAAATAATCTGATTTTAAGTATTAAACTATGTTTATAAGTTTAAAAATTGTAATATAAACTAATTTATAAAATATAATTGTAGTTTTTACTTTATCAAAAACAAAATTTCGTCATATATATTTTATGAATTAAAATAATTTACAGTATAATATTAATAATTTAAAATTATAAAAAAAAATTGAAAATATTAAATAACCATGCTGGTTTTATTTTTATAAATAATGTTTTTTGAATTAAAAATAATTTAATAATATGTTTTATTTATTAAGAATTAAATTAAAATAATATTAACATAATAAATTATTTATTATAACTAAAATCTTTTATTTTTTTAAGTATTATAATATATACTTTATTTATTGTAAATAATTATTGTTTGTAAAATTAAGTTTATTAATTTATTTATTTAAAAATTTGTTATAATTTCTAAATTTCTAAATTAAATTTTATTTTAATGAAAATGAATTTAATTGATTTATAATGCATTTAATAATTTAACTAATGGCTTTGCAAAAAAAACTATTTAATAAGTATTTTAGCACAAAAATCAATTAATTTAATAATTTAATATAAGCCTATTACAGACAAATACATATCTAATTCGAAAGAAGACAAAATTACAGTTTATTATAATTTCAACAATAATTCTTGATTAAATGAATTAAAATATTAAAAAAAACGTTGTTGAACATTTGCACATTATATAATATTTTTATGACATTTTTAGCAATCATTGCATTTTTTATTTTTATAATGAGTATCTTAATTGTTGTTAATAATATATTTTATTATATTAACATATTAACAATTTTAAATATAATGCCAAATTAATAATTAGTAGTATTAAATATTTATTAATTTTTTAAATATTTTTATTTAAATAAAACAATTAATGCTATATAATTAATTTATATTTATTTTAAATAAAAATAATATTAAAAAATAATTCATTTTAAATTATTATATAATAATTTCTATTGAAAATTTATCTAAATAAAATTATATTAAATTATTATTTTATTATGTAAAATTTAATTATATATAATTAATTTAGTGAATTATTTTTAATTTAATTCACATATTGTTTGCAAATATATAACAAGCATGGATTTCTTATATTTTGAGTTATATATCTAATTTAATATTGACATTAAAAAATTATTAATACATAGTATAAAAACACAATGTATAAACATCTTATTTTTACTTGTTGGTTTTAGTAAAATTTAAATACTGATTAAGCGGACAAACGGTCAGATTTGCACAATCGGACCAATTGAGTAAATGCGAAAATTCTGTATTGTTTTCGACTTTATTTAAATGGAAGAGTCGAACGAAATAATCAAAATTATTCTTCAGATTTGAAGAGAAAAGTTGCGCTAAATTGTGGCCAACTTTCAGAGACAATGTTTAGTACACTTAGCAATGCAATGAAAATTCAATTCAACTTAATTTAATTTAGTTTCAGATTATATTTTTTAATAAAAAAAATTAACCAAACTGTTTATAAATAAATTGTTTTAATATAAGTTGTGTTTACTATTAAAAAATTTATTTTTTATTGTTAATATTAAGCCCAAGATATAAATGTGTAATATTAAAAATTAAACAACTTATTTTAAATAATTTTTTAAATTCTAATTTGGTAGATTCAAAAATATAAATTAATTATTGTTAACAGATTCATTTATTTTAAATGTATTTTGTTAAATTTTTTTTAAACTGTAAAATAGCATTTTTGTTATTTATTTACCATTTATAATTTTTAATATTTATTAAACAGTCGTAATACAGAGCTTATAAGGTTTCGCATTGTAAGTAATTTATTTCAATTTTGTTTTAAGTTTAAGAAAACAAATTATTTGTTTACAGTTTTATATAAAAAAATTATTATTTTCAAAATTCTTTGATAATATTAATGATTAATTTAAATAAATAATAATATTTAAAATAGTTTCTTGCTGTAAAGATATTTTATAATAATTAAATCTTTAGGTTAATTAGTATATTAAATATAATTTATTAAATTTTATTTAACAGTTAAGCTAACATCAAAAAATAATTTAGTTTAAACACATGAGAGGTATTAAAATCCCACAAATTTGAAGCCTATTTCCAGGAAAATTTGATCAGGAAATTTTTACTCCAATTAAGACACGCCTTATTTTTGGATTTATATACTGTTAGTTTGATTACTTGAAGGGCAATCACACAAGACATAACCAGTTTTGTTTCTAATTTATTTATTTTATCGTTTGATTAAAATTCTAATTCAGTTTCAGAGTTGTGATTACTATTTACAATAATGTTTTCTATTTATTCTTAATCAGAATGTTTGTCTATTTGATTTATATTTGATTTTTTATTTAAAATATTTTGATTCAACATTAAATCAAATTCATTTGAACTTAGTTTTTGTTTTGATATTTTATATATTATAAACTATTTTAAATCACATTGAAATCAAAACACAATTAATATATTTTAATAAAACATATGTCTAGTCTTAAAAATATAATTTTATAAAATAAAATAAATTAAAATAATAAACATTTTTAACAAAATTTAATGACATTCTGTAACGGGTCTCTTATAAAACCCGTTACAGAATTGTATTTATTTTTATTAAAAATTAACATTATTATACCTTGTTGTAAGCTTCAGCTTTGTTTGTATAATTATTATATATAAAACGCTTTCAGTAAAAGAAATCGGAAAATAAAAAATACATATATATTTAGATTAAGGTATTTTAACCCTAGTTTTTTATTGGATATTACAGCAACAATTCTGAGTCAAATAACAATCAAACAACATTGCCTGATTAGCGACATTTACAACAATGCAGCAAAAAATGTACAAAAAACAATTTTTTCTCTCAGTTTTTAGCAAAATATACTAAAATATACAACAACAAAAAACTTCCGAGTTTGCATACGATGAGGTTTTTTGTAAACATAGCTTTAGTTTTAATTTTAATAAAATTAAATAAACAATTAAAACTAACAGTTAAAGTTATAATTCAATTATTGAATAAATAATTTAAGATGTCATAGAATTTCTAGAAATTGTAATCAACAAATTTCTTACAACAAAAACTTAAACTTAGTTTGGGGTTATATAACCCCACGTGTTAGCCTAACTGTTAAAAATATAAAATCGTAAAATTTTTATCAAAAACTATAGCATAATATTTATATTTAAATTATTGGTATTACAAATAAAAAATAAACATAAATTTTAAATTGTATTATTTTTAAATTCTACCAATTTAAATTAGAAATAAACAAATAATGATTATATTAATAAAGATTTATATTATAGTTTTTTAAAACGCGAAACGCGCTTTTTTTGGTTTTTTTTGTTATTGGATTGGCTGATAACTAGTGATTGACTTTTGTTGCACACAATTTAAAATAAGTTTTGCCGTCGTATTAATTAAACATTAAAATTCAGTTTATTCAAATATTAAATTTATTAATAAGTTTTTACAAATTTTTCAATGTTAGAAATATATAGGCATTAATAAATACAACAATAGTGTGCTTTGTATATAAACAAAAACAATAAAAAATGTTTAGTTTATTTTTTTATATAGTCTGGTAATTGCCCTCAATTATGTGTCAATTCCTCAAACTAATTAATTTAATCATTTGGATGGATTTTATTACTTTATTCATATAAAGTAAATATCAAAAATAAATCAAAAGTTTAGAAATAGACAAAATTCTTTCAAATTAAGATAAATATAACTGAAGATTAAGTTCAGAATTAAATGTCTTTAATATACATTTACAAATATAAGTTACTTTTGTTTCAAAAATGAATATATAAATTAATTCAAATCTTTATTTTATATCATATCTCAGAAGTAATAATGAAAATTATTAAAAAACAAAAAACTCAAAAGTTTAAAATTAAATTTTTTACTTATTTAACAGTAATTTTAAAAAATTATATAAATGTATTTTATAAAATATAATTATTTAAATATATTTTGTTACAACATTTTAAACTAATTGCATTCTCTTTAATTGCGTATCTTGTACAGCTTTAAAAAAAATAATTTAATTTATTTAAAAAATAAGTTTTAGTTTTAATAACCCATTTAAAAGAGTAACTATTTGTTTGAGTAGCCACTTACTCCGATTCGGACCTAATTGTGGTGACGGTTCTGAATAACTAATTATAAATAAATTAAAAATACGTTTTGAAGCAAGTTTCTTTCAACAAATAGAATTGTTGATTATGTTGTGATAAGAATAAAACAATTATTTAAAAAACTATTACACACTAATATATTATTAAACATTAACATAATTCACCTATAAAAATTTAACATATAAATATTAATTTAAATATATATACATATTTTATTAATGTATTAAAGAATATATAAATGATAATGTAAATATAATTAAAATAATTTATTAACCCGTAATCAAGAAACTTACGCTAATTGTTAACTTAATAAAAAAAAATACTTTGGCATTTTGTCCCCTAAAAATTAATATATTTTTGCAAAAATTGAGAAGAGATGATCAACGAAAAATTTTTGCTAATTTTAAAATTTTAGATTTATTCCATATAGCATTTGGTTTGAGTAAAGATACCTCCATCAACTTTTTGAAAATATTAGGAATTTTTCCTAAATTAATATTAAATCCAATTTGAATCAAATTAAATTAAATGAATTTACTTTCAATCCAGTTAAACTGGGCAAAATTTTATCACAAATATACAAGTTTAAAAATATCCCCCTTCGACACCCCGTGAATTGGCTGAACTCCTTTTTGAATTACTATTTTCTTAATTGTTGTTAATAAAAATTTTCTAAATCTAAGTTATTTATATTTAAAGTAGATTTTTACAAATACTTAAAATACAAACTATTAAATTATTTAATAAACTTTAAATAATTTTTTAATTTTAATTGATAATTTTAATAAAATTAATTAGTTTCTTTTTGCAATTAGTTTAATTGTATAATAATGAATTTATAATATATTATCAATTTAATTATTAAAAGTTTTATATTTATTAAATAAAAATATTAATTTAAAAATATATAAACAATAAAATATATATAAAATTATGTTTTTAATCGAAAAATTATAGGCAAAAATTATTAAACATCTTTTTGTTCGTCTCCATAAGTAACTTACTTCGCTTTTGTTTTAAGTTTTAGCAAAACAAGTTTCTTGTTTACAGTTTTAAAATTCTGATAATATTAATGATTAATTTTAGCAAATAATAATATTTAAAATAGTAACTTGTTGTAAAGTTATTGCATAATAATTAAATTTTTACGTTAATTTGCATATTAAATATAATTTATTAAATTTTATTAAAAAATATATAATCGTAAAATTTTTATCAGAAACTATAACATAAAATTAATATTTGGATTATTGATATTACAAATAAAAAATAAGTATAAATTTTAAATTAACTTGAAAATTGTTGTATTATTAAAAAATTCTACCAATTAAAAATAGCAATAATCAATATAAACTAGTAATGATTATTTTATTAAAAATTTATATTATATTATTTTATAATTATATAAGTTACTTGTTTCTAAAATTAAAATATAAATTAATTTAAATCCTGATTATGAATAAATATCCTAAATATAAATTAATAAATAATTATTTTAGTAAAATAACAACTATTGAATCAAATATTATATTTTATTTATTTATTTTAAATTCAAATTTTAAAAATTAAATTATAAACATATAATATTGTTTAAAAATCTAGTCAAGTTATAAAAATTAAAAAAAATATTTATTGTTAATACTAAAATATAATTAAATACGTGTATTTTTGTTTTTAAAAATATTGACATGGAACAATTTTAATTAGTATTAAATGCTTAAAAATGCAATTTTTGCAAAGTATACAAGTTAAAGGTTCTTAAGTATTTTTAAGAAAAACTTTTTTATAATTATTAATTTTAAAAATTAATGTTACATAAAATTTTGAATATTTGAATGTTACTCGCATGAAACATTTTAAAAACAATAAAAAAATTTTATTTATAATTTAACTCAAACTATGTTTGGAAATTAGTATAATTTAACATAGAAAATATTTTTTAAATTTTAAAATTATAATTAACAAAAAAATTTTAAATAATGTTTAAAAATAATCAAGAGTGTTTAACTTGCATGCATTACAAATATTGTATTTTAAATTTGTAGTAATATTTAAAATTGTTCCAGTTTAAAAATACAATACACAAATTACAATAAACAAATTATATTTATTTAATTAAATTAACAATATGTATTATTTATTTTTGTTTATAAACCAGTGAGTTTTTACCAAGATTTTATCATGCCACAAATGAATTAAATAAATTTTGATAAAATTGTTAGTTTAATAAATTCTTAATAAAATTTTATTATTGCAAAAACATTTAGGTTAAAATAATCTAAAATATTTTATAAAATATGATTGCTAAGCAATTTTACTTTTATTAAAAACTTCCTAATTTTCCAAAATTTCCTTTAATGATCTTAATCAATTACAAAACCGTACATTCATCTATCACATATACAATATTTTTAATTAATTCAGCCTTATTCTAATTGGTTGTGATGCGTATCCTATCTTTTTACATTAAGCTTACTGGAATATCACCGACATGGATGATACTGTAAATGACATCCCAGCATTAATGTTTTAAAAATAGTAATAAGACGGGTTCCATCTGTTGAGTATACCAAGCAAATATTTCCAAAATGTTTACAAGAGTCATTGGTCATAAGCAGTCTAGCTTCTCCAACAATTAGAAGCATGAATGTCGAGCCTCAGCATGAAATAAAGCCACATGTTTAAAACAAAGCAGATAAATTTATTTATTTTAAAATTAAATATTTTTAAGCTTTCATAATTATTTTGTAAACAACTAAATTTAATAAGTTTTTAATTATTATTATATTACGATCGGCTCCCACAGCACAACCTCACTATCTATTGGGTTAACCAATGATTGTTTTTTTGGATTAATTTGTTAATTGATTTATAAGCAATTATAATTTATTAAGTTTTAAAATTTAGTTAGTTGTAATTTTTAAGTTATAACTTATAATAAACATAATTAAATAAATTTTGAAATTATAAAATTATAATTGGTTTAACATTTTATTAATTTAACATGTAAAAAACATACCTTTATTGTTTTACTTAGTTATTATTAGATGTACTTTTTTAATTTAACGCTTTAAATTGAAAAACATCAGCTAATTAAATTTTAATGGCGAATTTACACATTTGTAAAATGAGTTGGTCTGGAGTGCGCATTTTTGTACTACTTTGATTTTTGTTACAATTTTTTGAAACTGACTGTATAAAAAATTTATATTTTATTGTTAATATTTTGCTCAAGATTTAAATGTATAATATTAAAAATTAAACAAATTATTTTAAATGCTTCTTTAAATTCTAGTTTGGTAAATTCAAAAATACAAATTAACTATTATTAACAAATTCATTTATTTTAAATGTATTTTGTTAAATTTTTTTAACTGTAAAATAATATTTATTGAACATCAGTCGTACGACAGAGCTCATAAGGTTTTGCATCCGTAAGGAATTTATTTCAATTTTGTTTTAAGTTTTAAGAAAACAAATTACTTGTTTACAGTTTTATATAAAAAAATTTATTACTTTTAAAATTCTTTGATAATATTAATGATCAATTTAGGTAAATAATAATATTTAAAATAGTTTCTTTCTGTAAAGATATTTTATAATAATTAAATTTTTAGGTTAATTAGTATATCAAATATAATTTATTAAATTTTATTTAAAAATAAAAAATCGTAAAATTTTTATCAAAAACTATAGCATAATATTTATATTTAAATTATTGGTATTACAAATAAAAAACAAACATAAATTTAAAATTAATTTATGAAATTGTATTATTATAAAAAATAATCTACCAATTTAAAGTAGAAATAACCAATATAAACAAGTAATAATTATATTAATAAAGATTTATATTATAATTTTTTTTATAATAATATGTAACAAGAAACGCGCTTTTCTTGTATTTTTTATTATTAAATTGGCTGATAACTTTTGATTGACTTTTATTGCAAACAATTTAAAATAAGTTTTCAGTCGTATTAATTTAACGTTAAAATTAATTCTATTCAAATATTAAATTTAATAATAAGTTTTTACAAATTTCTCAGTGTTTGAAATAGATAGGCATTAATGAATACAACAATAGTGTACTTTGCATATAAACAAAAGCAATAAAAAATGTTTAGTTTATTCTTTTTATATAATCTGGTATTTGCCCTCAATTATGTGTCAATTCATCAAACTATTTAATTTAATTCTTTGTATGGTTTTTACTATTTTATTCATAAAAAGTAAATATTAAAAATAAATCAAAAGTTTATAAATAAACAAAATTCTTTAGAATTAAGATTAAGTTCAGAATCAAATGCATTTACTAAACCTTTACAAATATAAGTTATTTTGTTTCAAAAATCAATATATAAATTAATTTAAATATATTATATTTTATCTCAAAACAACAAATTAATGTTATTAGACGATAAAAACTCAAGAATTCTAAATTAAAAAAAATTAATTATTATTTATCACTAATTCTAAAACATTATATAACTGTATTTTATAAAATACAATTAAGTTTAAATATTTATTTAAATATATTTTGTTACAATATCTTAAACTAATTGCATACTTTTTAATTGCATATCTTGGACATCTTTTATTTAAAAAATAATTTTTAGTTTTAAAAATTCATTTAAAAAAGTAACTATTTGTTTGAATAGTTATATTTTAAGTTAGAAGTGACATACCAGTCATTTACGTACACTTATGGGCACTTTGAGAAAATCTGCTATTTAGTTTCACTGTTATACACAACTGTAAATTTAGCAATATAGATTTATTAAAATTACAGATTAATAATGATATTATTTTTAATGGTAAACATTCCCGAGAATAATTAATTAATTAATAATTTTTGCTTGGTTTTCTGTAAAGTTTATAAAATAAAGTTTATAATAAATAAGTTTTGTTTTAGGTAATTAACTTACTTCAGGTTTTGTTTTAATTTTTATTCAAGTTTCTTGTTTACAGTTTTATAAAATATTTCATTTTTTAAAAGCATTTGATAAAATTAAAAATTAATTTTATTAATAATTATAATATTTAAAACAGTTCTTTGCTGTTAAGATATTGCGTAATAATTAAATTAATTTTTTAAATTTAATTTATTAAATTTTATTTTTAAAAATATAATAATAAAGGTCTTAACCAAAACTATGATTTAATATTAATATTTAGATTGTAAAATTGGCTAGATGTATTTGCTTCGAAATAATGAATTGTTTTACGTTAATGATATTCACAATAATTAAATAGAATGTTATATTTTCTATAAAAATGTATGAATAAAATAAAAAACATAAAAATATATATATAAAAATAAAAAATAAGCATATATTTTAAATTAACTTGTAAGATTGTATCATTATAAAAAACATTTACCAATTAAAAAAATAAAAATAGATATAATTATATGTTACATTAATTTCAAAAATCAATATATAAATTAATTTAAATATATTATATTATATCTCAGAACAACAAATGAAAGTTATAAGAGGACAAAAAACTCTAGAGTTTTAAATCTAAATTATTATTTACTTATTTAACACCAAATCAAAAAAATTATTTAACCTTATTTTATAAAATATAATTAAGTTTAAATATTTAAAAAATAATTTTTACGTTTATTTAAAAAACATTCTAAAATAAAATGAGATTTATCAAGCTCAGAACTGCAATAATAAATTCAAAAATAATACAAAAATATAATAAAATTTTATTTTATAATATAAATGTTAATTTGGCGATCGATAAGATCGTAGAGTTTGCGAACAAATATTTTTTAATTATTTCGAATAATTTGGATGACTATGAAAGTGGTGTCAGAAGTAAGAAGAGAATAGTTTTGGTCAGTTTTATCCGAATAACTGTACTTTTGTTTGCGTTTCGATATCTAATCTCTGGTCTAATGAATAAGCAATGGATTCGTATCGTTACGAGTGATGCAAACTATCTATTGGGTAATCAGTCCTTAATTTCAATTATGATAAGTATGGCTGCATTTGTAGTATATTTTATTGATGTTGTCGTACAATATCAGGAAATGACAAATACATCAAATTTATTAACATTTCTTAATGACTATAAACACAAACGTATTATTCAATTAAATGTTTTAAACACCAGAAGAATGGCTATAATTATCAATTCAATGACAAAATATCTGATGCGACAGATATTCTGGCCGTTAGTTATTGTCAGTTCTGTTACACTAATTATTCCGACAATTATTGCTTATTTCGATCAAAATTCGGGATTTAATTCAATTTTTATATACATTTGGCTTAATATAAGTCTATTATTTTCAGCCCAAATGTGTTCAATCGTATCAATTGGTTGTATTGTAACTACGGTTTCGACTCTATATCTAAAATATAAATTTAAAGAAATTAATGAAAAAATCGAAATTAGTTTAAAATCCGAAAACATAACACTTCTAATGAATACAATCTCTGAACACAATTTGGTTTCAAAACAGACCAAACATTTGAATCAATTTTTTAAATATATTATATTTTTATTCTATTATATAGCGTCGCCATCATTAATGATCATGATGTATTTAATTCATGCTAAAGACACAATATATTATTTTCGATTCATCTGGCTGTTTTTATTTTTGACTATATTCTCGGCTGTATTTTTGGTCACATTGTTTAGCTCTCGTATTAGCAAATGGTCGCATAAACCCTATTCTCTATTGAATTCATATTTAATCCGAAATCAACTATCGATTAGAAATCAATTGAAAATTCTTGCGTTCATTGAGAGTCTGTCCGGACCTGACATTGGATTCTATTGCTTAGATTTGTTTCCAATGAATAACTACGAGTTTTACCGATATATTGCCAATTGTGCATGCACCTATATTTTAATTATGGGTTTTATTTAATAATGTTTTATACTATGTCTTTAAAAGGATTTTTACTTAGACTTAGAAAGTTTTACTTTCAAAGTATAAGTATGTTTGCGTCTTTCATAAGTATAACTTATGTTTGAAAACATTTATTTGTTTATTAATTAATTAAAATGTAAATAAATGGACAATGGTTAAATACATTATTGAGAGTGCTTGCAATACTTGCAAAGTGTAGTCTTTCATAAGTATCGAAAGTATACTTACTTTCAAAGTATTGTTAAATCTTAAACTTTCAAAGTAAAGTATAAGTAGTGTCTTTCATAAGTTTTTTGCTAAATACTTTCAAAGTCAGTTCGTAAGTTTCTGACTTTTGCGAGACATAGTATAACAAAAACATATTTTTATTAAATTAATAAATTATTTAAATTTAAATTAACACATATCCTAAACGAAATTATTACTCAAAAATTAAATATATTATTGCATTTTACCTTTAAAATAATTTTAGTTTTAAGTTTTACTTAAATGTTAAAATCATTTAAATTTCGAATATACAGTCAGTTTTTATCAGGCATTGTGAAGGGGGGATCAGGAAAAAATCCCCCCTGATTTTGAAAATTGGCATTTAGCCCCCCCTATCATTTGGTCCGAGAAAAGGTACCCCCCCTCGAGGTTTTGCCGGCCGCCAAAGGCGGCCGGCAAATTTTTTAAGTTTTTTGCCCAAAATTAGGAAATTTTCCCTAAATTGGTGCTAAATCCGGTTTAAATCCAGTTAATTTAACTAAATTTAGTTTAAATCCGGTTTAAATCCAGTTAAATTGGAAATAATTTTATCATAAATATATGGGGTTTTTGAGCGTTTTTTTTGGAAAAATTCCCTCCTTGATCCCCCCTAGGTTTTTGGCTAAAATTTTTGGAAAAATCCCTCTCCTGATCCCCCCTAGATCGGCCGACCTTCTCGATCCCTGGTTTATATTGAATAAACACATGCTCAATTATAATGTATAAAGAAAAATTGTATATTTTTTAAACACTTGTTTCAAATATTTTCATATAAAATATAAAGGTGGCCCCAAGATAAGAAAACAAATAGTTAATTTTATATTAGGCCTAGCACAAACCTAAGAGTTCAAAATGTAAATAAGTTTTTAAATGTTTGTTCACAATTACAAAACTAGTTATCTGCAGTGGCTCACGGGCAACCTTGCAAATTAATTATTTTAAAATGTTTAATAAACAATATAAAAGCTAACTTACACTGTCAACTCTTAAGTTTGTGCTAGGCCTATTTTATACTACTGTATTTGATTAACATACAAAAACAATATATCTGCAAAAACCTACATTAACTATGCAAATACACTGTTTTTGTATGTTTAGTAAACAATTAAAGTGTTAATCAACTCATTTTTAACTATGAAATATAATTTAAATTTAGATAAATTAACTAAATTTAGTTTACATCCCTTTAATATCAGTTAAATTACTCTGCATATATTAAATAATTTTTTGTGCATTAAAAAATCCTCTCAGATTTAGATTTTTGGCAAAATCCTTCCCTGATCTTTTTTGGATCCGCCAACCATCTGAAGGTCAACGCTCTTTAAACTCTAAAACATAATGCAATTTGAATTATTATTGTCAGTAATGTTTCAGTGTACTACCAGTGTACTAACCTTGGAACGTTAGATTTTACTTGATATTGCATATGATTATTAAATTTTGTATTAATCATTTAAAACATAGATAATAATCAGGGACCGAGAAAAGGAAATCAGGCAAAAATTCCCTGATTTTGAAAATTTGGATTTATCCCCCCCCCCTAGCATTTGATCCAGGGTGGCCAACCGTCCAGGTTTGGGCTGGATTGTCAAGGTTAAGATTTTACAAATTATTAAATATTAAAAAATATGGAAGGGTCCCCTCTTTGTATTTTAAAAATAAATATAAAATTATGTGTTTGTCCAGGGTAAAAAATTTTTAAAGTTGGCTACCCTGATTTGATCCGAGAAAAGATACCTTCCTTCGACGTTTTGCCGGCAAATATTTTGGGTCTCTTGCTCAAAATTTGGAACTTTTTCCTAAATTGGTGCTAAACTCGGTTTAAATTCAGTTAATTTAACTAAATTTAGTTTATATCCAGTTAAATTGGGGAAAATTTTATTATAAATATATGGGGTTTTAAGCGTTTTTGGGAAAATCCATTTCCTAATCCCCCTAGGTTTTTGAGAAAAATTTCTTCCCTGATCCCCCCCTGGATCGGCCGCCATTCTCAATCACTGATAATAATAAAGTAAAATAAACTTGAATCTTACTGCATTAATGTTTAGGGTTTAAAATATTTTTATCGTACTCACTGAAAAAATTTTGTTAGATGCATTTTGAGTACAGCCTTTAAATAGTACGTGCAAGTTCAAAACAACATTAACGTTAATTTTTGTTTTAAATAATAATAAAGAGTAAAGAAATAAGCTTTACTGAACAACACGAGTTATACAAATAAACTTTTACTCTATATAGTATCAGACTTAATTTTGTCAATGTGTACGGTTTAATTAATTGAAACCCAAAATTTGAAATGCCTAACGCTGATTATTTTTAAAATAAATATAATTTAATTTGTTTTAAACTCTGACAAGTTACTGTTAAATTATTTATATCATAAAATTGTTTTATTGTTTTTTTAATTAGTAGCCTAAAATCTATTTAGCGTAATAGATTTGAGAAAAAACTTAATAAAATTGTTTATAATTATTTTAGATACTTACAAAAAAATACTAAACTTTTAAAATATGCAAAATAATTTAGCAATTTTTTGTAATAAAACAATTTTTAAAATGTTTTTTAATATATAGCTCATAAATTAAGTGGCAAAATATAATATAATATATATTAGTTTTGCAACTTTACCCATATTTATTTTATACACGTAGACACTTTTTTATTAATTAGATCAAACTTTTATAAATTTTACATTTGTCACATATTTTTGATCTAAAACTTTTAATTCTATCTAGAATTTTTAAATTTTATCTTGGTTAAAATAAGTACTCAAAATAAAAATCAAAGTAAAACTACGAATAAAATAACAAATTGAGTAAGGTTAAATAAAAAATTCATAATTAAATTATTTAAAATATGATGTTTTGCCATTCAACCTAATTTAGACTAAATATAATTAATTTATTTGAATCTAAACTAAATACAGACATAATTTAGAAAATATTTTCTAATTTTAAACTTAAAAAATAAAAATAAAAAGTTTTTTAAAATTAGTAAAATATTTTAACAAAGACTAATTT
>JAQFXP010001771.1:0-17688 GCA_034693685.1 Belba bartosi
AATTGCAATTTACTTCAAATATAAATTAATAAAATAATGTAATGCAGAATTAAATTAATTGTAAAATTTGCAATTGTAGTTTTAATCTATGTTTTAAAATATTTAAATAAATTTATTTAGTGCTTAACATGTTGGTATAGTTTATTGAGTATTTATTTACATTTACATTTTTTTATTTAAATGCCACCCCTTAAGTTTTAGGGGTTAATTAAGAATGTTTGGTTTGGAGGATACTATGTTGGTGACACATCGCTGTTGGTGACATACATCTGAAGGGGACTGTATATACTGTTGACAGTCTTAAATGTTATAAATTTTTGTTAAGAAGTCAAGCACATTTTTATATGATATGCATTAGTTTAATCAAATTTATTGTTAAAATTGTTTAATTAAATAATACAAATGAGTCTAAAATTTTTAATTTAGTCTAGCAAATAATTATACAATCAATTTTACTAACAATAAATATGTACCAATGTGTAAAACTGTGCATATTAATTTAAGTGATGTATATCTCGACACTTCTGCTAACTATCGTCAGAATCAAAAGCGAAACCGAGTTATAAAGAGATTGTTTTCTCTTCAAATTCCGCCATTGACTCACTCGAAGTCATTAGGTTTAATGAAATCCTTAATATATTTCGACTAAATTCCAAATGAATTATTCATTTAATTCCATTAATTTAAAAGTTATGTTTATTAGAGAAACACATTAGAGATCATATATATGTTTATATATTACATTTCCAAAGACATTGACAAATGACATCATCCAATCACATCCAACAAATTTGATAAGCCTTAAGCTTTTTCAGGGTTTATACGTTTTTTGTTAATTATATATTATATTAATTAAGAAACACTTTCGAAAAGAATCTTATCATTTGTTTTTAATTAATCTCCGAAAGAAAAATTTGCGAATTAACTATTTTCTAAACATGTTTACACCAATTTTGCACACTGGCACTTATTGATAAAATCTATATGGTACAAATGGCTTGTTTTTGCAGCTATTGAGCAATAATTTTATATTTATATCAATTAAGTTGCTTTTTTTATTTGTCAATACAAAAAACAATTAAAAAGAATAGCAAGACTAACAAAAACAAAAATTGTGGTTTAAAGCCATAAATAGCCAAAAGAGGACAAAGCAAATATTTCTACATGTGTAATCTGTATATTCTTACTTTGGAATGTGTTATGTAAAATTTTGCTTGGCTTGAAAATATTTTGCTGCGTGTTAGTTTTAAAAATATTTTTTACTACATGAGTATTTAGTTTGAATGCTTAGCAAATAAAATATTTTAAAAATCAATATTAATATGTTTTATATTATGATATTATTTGTCTTAAATTGTAAGAACATTATTTAAAATGAGTTAAATTTATTAATTTATAAAAACGATGATTCAGATGGAAGGGATTAGCCACAAAATTTTCCTTGATTATGAGAATTGACATTTGTCTTTCCTGATATTTGTCCACGAAAGTGGCCGGCAAATTTTTTGAGTTATTTGATTAAAATGATCAAATTTTTCATAATTTGGTGTTAATTCAATTTAACTAAAATTAATTTTGTTTAAATCCAGTTTAAGTGCAATTAAATCGAGTTAAATTTACTTATAACTAAGGCTGTGAAAAAAGGGGATTTTTGTAGTCATGGTATCCTAAACGAAAGCCCTAAAATTTTGTAGATAATTCAATGAAGAATTTAGTAATGTCGAATATATTAATGTCAAATATATTAATGTTTAATATATTAAAGTCGAATATAGTAATGTTGAATATATTAATATCGAATATATTAATGTCGAATATAGTAATGTCGAAAATATTAAATAGTAATGTCGAAAATAGTAAAGTCGAAAATATTAAAATCGAAAATATTATAGTCGAAAATAGTAAAGTCAAAAATAGTAAAATCGAAAATAGTAATGTCGAAAATAGTAGTCGAAAATATTAAAGTTAAAAATATTAAAATCGAAAATATTGGTCGAAAATAGCAATGTAGAAAATAATAAAGTTAAAATTAATAGACTTCTATTTTTGACATTACTATTTTCGACTTTACTATTTTCGACATTACTATTTTTAACTACTATTTTCGACTTTATTATTTTCGAAATTACTATTTTCAACTACTATTTTCGACATTACTATTTTCGACTTTACTATTTTCGACATTACTATTTTCAATTATTATTTTCTCTTTTACTATTTTCGAAATTACTATTTTCAACTACTATTTTCGACTTTACTATTTTCGAAATTACTATTTTCGATTTTACTATTTTCGATTTTACTATTTTCGAAATTACTATTTTCGAAATTACTATTTTCGATTTTACTATTTTCGATTTTACTATTTTGACATTACTATTTTTTACTACTATTTTCGAAATTACTATTTTCGATTTTACTATTTTTGACATTACTATTTTTTACTACTATTTTCGAAATTGCTATATTTTTCATTAAATTAACTACAAATTTTTAGGGCCACCGTTTAGGAGGATACCATGACTACAAAATTCCCTTTTTTCACAGCCTTACTTATAACTATATAGAATTTTTAAACATTTCTAGAAAAATTTCTATTCTGATCCTTCTTCTTTCCAAAATTTTCTCATAATTTTTCCACTTTCCCCTTTTCCCTTTCCCTCTCTCCCCAATCGGCCGACTTTTTGAATCCATAAGTGGAATAAGTTAATGCAATTTTTACTTAAATGGAAAGATTTAAACTCTTAAAATTTTAGCTTGTGGGAATAAAATCTTTTGTAAATATAAATACAAGAATTAAATTTTCTAAATACTGTAGTTTTTGCTCAACTGATTCCAATAAGATATTATGCTTTATCGATAACCAATACTATCTTTAGAGTAACTTTACTTTGAAATAAGTACTTATTTTACTTACCATTTATTTAAGAGTTGTTCAAAACATTAGAATTCTATCAAACATTAAACAAAAATTTTGTTCAAAAGTTAACATATATTTACTGCGATTTGATTTAAAAATAAAATTCAGACTCAGTTCAATTATTAATAAATGCATTTCATTGAATATCTAAAATTAGAGCTAGATCAATATTTGTAATGTTTGTTTAAAACTAAAAAATAATTTGTTTGTCTCGACAGCCATATCCCCAAACAGACGATCAATGCCTTGAAGTACACCAGACCTACTGTAACAACGAATTTGATTTAAATGAACTAAATATGGACTCAAATAGGATAGTGTGCGACGACTACAGCCATCAGCAAACACAGCAGAAGCCGAAGAGCCAGAGCCAGAGTCGGGTGACTATAATAAAGCCGGTGTTAAGTGCGTATTCATTGAGCACTTTGAACGAAGAGGAAGAGATCTTATGAAATGTGACTTTCGATTCCTAACAATCGAATTAGTTATTGAAATCGACTGAAAGTGTGCTATAAAATAGTTATTTATATCTCGAATAGATTATCATTAAAAGTCTACTCAAACTCAAAATGTGTTCATTTTTGCAATTTTACTAAAAATGTTACGAATTTTTTCTATGACTTCATCTTTTTTGATAACAAAATTTGCTGTTTTTTGCTGTAAAATAGATATTATGTAAAGTATGAATACATTATTACATTTGTTTAAATATGTTATACTATATAAATGATAACAAATATAACTAAATTAAGATAAAGAAAAATTTGTTGAATTTTGTTGTAATTTGCGAGAAGAGCTACTTTTCATTCTTATTAGAGTATATTGTGATAAATATTCTTATTTAATGTTTATTTATTAACATTTCGTTTGTTTTATATGTTATGCATGAATACGAAACAATGCGAACGAAACGAAATGATTAATTTGTCTAAACATTTATCAAATATTAATGCCATAAATTTGATTATTTATTTTTTGTTCTTCGTGTGTCCTCTTTATTATGATTTAGTTTTGGCCACAATTTTCATCGATAAACAGTAATTCAACTTCTCTTCACTTTTTTTGGTATAGTTTTTATTGAATCAAAATTAGAATTAATGTTAGCATCAGATCAACCGTAAAGAATAGTGTTGGGCCCAAGTGTCACATTTTTCAAAAGTCAGGCGAAAATAGTCTATAAAAATAGTTTTGTCGACACAAAGAACACATCCTTTCATTCGTTTCATTTTTATATCAACTTATCTATCATTACTTAAGTATCGGAAGAATATAAACAAAATGTCTTCAGTGAACATGGCTTATGTCCGGTTGTTTGTAAGCTTCAAACACCCGCTAAAGCCCAGAAAAAAGTTATTTTCTCAAAAAGACTACTTTTAAGTTAATAAATGATTTTTTACGAAAATCGATACAAAGTTCCGAGAATTTGCTTTTAATGATTTGGGATATAAAGAGAGAGCAGAAAGAGTATATGTATAGTACATACTGTACTGTATATACTGTATGTGTATATATTTTACTGTATATAGTGGAGAGTTGGCATTTGGTTATGGCCAGTTAAAATACTCCAGGGCATATATCTGCTAATTTAACTAGCATAGCTGCAGTTAGGCTGATTATAAAGTTTAAAATAAATTATTTAATTAAAAACAAACAAATTTTGACTTTTCTGTTCCAGAGGTGGGGTTTTCAGATAAGAGAGCTCAAGGGGTGTTAGCTTGCAGTCCCCCCTCTGGCCATTTCCACTCTGAATGCACTACTAAAAGCATTCTCTCTTTATTATATGTAATCTAATAATTAATTTTTTTCTCACAAAAAAAAATCTCAACAAAATATATTAATATTGATCACAAATTGACGTCAAGTTTTGTAGAGCAGAAAAAAGTATCCGAATATAGTCTGAAAACCTATCCTTAGAAATGTGTATTTTGTTAATAATATTCACTACTTTTCATATAAAATATTTGGAGCATTAATCATAAGAAGCTAAAACCAAAACTATTTATTTGAATTCAATCTAATTATTAATTAGAATGAAAGACATATATCTATATATCTATTGCCATAAAAAGGCGACACTTCAGTCCATAATTGTATGGAATAATGAATTTTGAATAAAAGTAAGTCAGAAGTAACTGACAAATGCGGTGACGGATTAAAATTATAAAATAGGAAACATAAAAAATAAAATCAAATAAATAGACAAATTTCGCTTGCTACAAATATGTCGCAAATAGAAGTTTTGACATTTTATTATGCGTTCGCTTTTATTCATGTATGAAATATCTGGCCAAAGAGTGGCACATCATTAGCTACACATCAAAATCGATTATCAATAAACTAACAAAAAAGCTATTTCTTCAAAAAAAATATCGAATTTTTTTTCTAAGACTTAATTTAATGTCAAAATTGAATTTCAGTTTTACTCTTCCGAATATCAATAACAAGAGTGAATGTATGCAAAACTAGAGTCAAATCGAGTTTTGGTAAGTTTTAGACAAAACGCTTAATTTTAATCCGATATAAGTTTGTCGACATTTATTTGTGTGATTCGTATTTCGGAAATCAATTCAAACATAAAACTGATTCAATTGATTCAATTGATTTGATTGGAAATTCGAATTTCTAATATCAGATTCGATTGTTTTCCTGAATTTCAAATCCGAAAAATGAATTGTTATTTGTCTTGAATTGAGACCAGAAATGGGCAATAATAGCGAATATTTCCGATTATCAAAAATTTTATTTTGTTTGGTTTGTTAGGTTTTCACACTTTTTTCTCTAACTTTTTCTTTTTATCAAAGAATTTCAGAAATATTTTTGACAAAATGAAAAATTTTTGCTCTTTTGATGAGTGGCTGTTCGGAAGAGAGAGAAAAAGAGAGAAAATATATAATAAATTCCTTTAACCGGTGAAACCCCTATATTATAAACTATATTTCAATTTCCTTATGAGAAACTATAAATTATTCTGAAATTCCAAACTTTACGTCGTATTCCTGTTAACATCGTTCTACTGGCACTCAATTTTTTATATTCATTTTTATCTCATATGAGGCAAACATATGCAATATTATAGTTAAGTATACGTTAGACGAGTATTTGTGCTCTACTTTGCTGGCACTGTATATTCAAATAGAGTAACATATCTCACATCATATCTACTTATTATAATACAAAGTCAAACAACTGGTAAAATGTGACAATACGAGCCATACGAGTCTCGAAACTACTGTATCTGTTAGGCATTGAATGCAAACTTTGTTTATGCAGAACCAGAATTGTGATGAAGTTCTGATCGAAATTTATATTTCAATACAATATTCGGTATAAGTTATCTATTTTAATGCATTTGCATCTAAACGTAACTCCATTTAGTAGTTCGTCTTCACTACTCTTTTTTTTGTTCATATTTTTGATATTAAGAGACAAAAAAAAGAAATGAGAAATGAGAAAGGGAAAACACAATTTTAATGCGGTTTTTATATATTCAGTTATATATTCCCTTTTATTATTGAGTTTAAAGCTATTGAGAAAAATGTGAATCAATAACTGTATAAAACAGAGCCCGTAGTCAACGGAATACAAATACTGATATAATATTCTGAATAACTATTGATATTATAACTTAAAATACATAAAACTTTTTGATATTTCTTTCAGATCTACTACTTTGCGAATTCGGTTTAAGATTCTGATTGATAACAAAAAACTTTATTTTTTATTTAGTTATTGAATACTTGAGTTTTGCTTTCGAACTAAAATAAAATTTAGAAAAAAAGTATTTATGTTTATTGAAATATTATATTTCATTCAATTCAATGTATATTCAATAAAATACAAATAAAATTTTAAAAAATCTCGAGTAGTATACAAACCAAACATAAGTTGAAAATATATTCGGTTCTAAAAATAAAATTAATTATATCTCTCCTTAAACTTGAAACGAGAAACTCAATGAATATTTTAATAATGAAGTAATAATGAAAATGTAATCTAATTAGTGTTAAACCTAACAAACAAGTGCTTTGAGTGGATAGAACTCGAGAACAGAATTAATATTTTATGAGTCAAACAAATATCTAATGAGAACACACCTAAGAATTAGCACATATTTCTAGAAGCATTTCTCAAGATAAAAAATCAAACAATTTGTTAAATTATTTTCTATTGAATAAGAATTCCGGCGAACATAGCCTTGAATTGGGTATAACGCCCAGAGAGGGAAGAGAGAGGACAACCAATTTTTTCCTAATATTAATAATTTGCATATATTTGTTGCTCTAACAGTACATATCCATACCCTTCAGTCATTTGGTATGTCTTCTATTGCCAAAAAAGCTGAAAATCAATAATAAAATTATAGATTATATAAGTTAACGACAAACAAAAACCAGTTAAACAAAAATACTTTTGACTTTTTAGTGGGAAAAACAATTAAATTTTGTTTATTTCAAACTAGAAACTATTATTTTTTGTAACTCTTCCAAAAATAAATTGATTATAAAATGATTAAAATAAAAATTATCAAATATTTTCACATTCCTTTCCCACTTCAGTCAATTTTTCAAATTATTAAATACTTTTTAATTAATAAGCATTTACTGTCGCATTATATTTGCCTTAAAAGACAAAAATTTGAAAATATTTTTAGAATTTTATTATTTAAATCTTTATTTTTTATTTGTAAAAATTGAGTCCATGAAAAAATTTCCAGATATGACGCATAGATAATAGGTTCTAGGAATTCAAATATTGAATAATAAAATAATAAATTAATGTTTTCGAAAATAGTAGACTATTTGAATTTTATCGATAATTTGATCTTTAATAACATTTATTTTATAAAAATTTGTTTTATCTAAATAGCAAACAGAACACAAATAATACCGAAATTCAGAAAAATCTTCATATTTTAAAAAACTGATAGAAATCTTATTTTAAATATTATTGCTTTAAGAGAATAATTGGTAAAAATGCAAAGCAACAAGATACAAGATGATATCTATAGACGAATCTAAACTATCAATTAATAAATAATTAAACTCATAACCCATCGTTAAAAGTTTATGAGTTCATCATTGTATGAGTTTTCACTAAAACTTCAATCATTATTATGGAATTAATACCAGTGATGGCCAGAGGGGCCAACAGTTCTGAAAACACGGAAACATAGTTTTGTAAAGAGCTTTCACCTGAAATAAAGTCTGATTTCGTTGTATTAAACACTACTATCACTGACTCTTAACTCGAAAGCAAACGAATAAAACTCATTTCAACTCAACTCAAAAACTTTTTTTTGTATTTTTTTTAATCAAATATTTAAGAGTTTATTAAAAGAAAAAAAAAGGTTTTTTGGTTTTAAAAAATTTTTATTTCCAGTTTTTTTTACTATAATTTCGATTTAAATAAATTATTAGTTTTTGTTATATTTGGAATGATGTGGAAGTCATTGAATGAGAATAAATTGAAAATTCCATATATTAGGTAAAAACTTGATAGATTATATATTAAAAAACAATTTGTTTAAAAATCTATATTAACTTGTTCATTATTAGAGTCGAATCGATGATACAGTATATTGAAAGTCTAACTAACTATAACTTCTAATTATTGGTTTTGGGATCTGTTTAATAGTAAAAATATAGTCATATTCACAATGTATGGCATGTATGGCATTATTGCGTTAAGAATTGACTTTGTTTTGGATCAAACATAGCGTTGAGCCATAAAATGATTACTTATTTGCCCACAAGTCTCACTCCAGACTGTGATGGCCTAAACTGTTGTGGTGTCGCAGCACCGGACTGCGGCTGCGATCGTGAGTTGCTGCTGCTGGCAGGCTTGTTGGCCTGGTTGCCCTGGTCACCATCATCTTCGTCGTCTTCAGGCGGGGATGTGGTCGGCGGCGGTTCACTGATTGTACCGTTAGGTTGGGTTGGATTGGGTTGTGATTAGTTTGGGTTATAAGAAAAGGAAAAAACGAAAACAATTTGAAACATACCATCCAGCTACTGTAGTGGCCAGTTCGCATCGAAGAGTGTTTGGGTTAAAGGCAAGACCTGCGGGACATCTCTGCAGACGAGGATAGCCACCGACACAGAGCCAGTATCGAACACAGCTCTTCTCAATAAGTACTGCGCCGTTTGGCACGTCTTTACAGATTGCTATTCGAGTGAATTGAATGCATATTAAGTGAAAACATTGATTGGACTGAACTTAGAATAGCGTTTTGGAAACTAACGATGTTTCTGACAGTCGGGCACATTGTCCGGCCAATCACACGAGTGGATCACATCGCTGTAGAGCAGTGAGAAAGGACATTGCTGAATTGTGGCCGTCCCGTTCCAACATTGCCAGTATCGGGTGCAGGACGTGGCGTGAGGAAAGACCCCGTATTGCCACTGGCAGTTGTCACTACCGATTGGCTGCTCTGTTGCACAACACGTCATATATATATTGTTAACATTTAGTTTATAACTACACAAAACATTAAAATAACAATAAATTGCAATACACTTACGGCCCATAACCCGGGTGCCATCAGGACAGCCGACTCTATGCGGATAATCGCAATTAGTCACAAGTCCTCTCTTATGGCCCGCAAATGCCAGTCCGTTAGGACAGGCCTCGATTACAGCCTCTCCACTAGAATCACATTCATAGTAGTAATCGCAATACTCTTCGTGTGGAAACACTCCTGAGTTCTTATTTCGGCACAAATCCCGACCCGCCTGTCCTGCCCGAGCCTGACTCAGCCCTGACAACAGTTAAAGCAATTTTTATAATATTTATTTTTAACTAAATTCTTATATAAATAGTTTTTTCTATTTAAAGCAAAAATTTAAAACTAAAACAAAAAGTTTGAATTGGTTTGAATTAGTTAAATGAAACTTACCAAGATCGAAATAGGAAACGAACACAATTGAGAATATGATTAGAAACTTCATACTTTAGTTGGCTATGTATTGTCTGGAGTTGGTATGAAGTGAGCACTCGTTGATGTGTTTGGTCTCTTCACTCTTCACACAATACTAATCAGTTCCGAACAATACAATGACCTTTCATTGCATTCGAAGAAATAGAACAACAACTCCAAAGTGGGACGACTTTTGGATCCGAGCGCTCAGTCGAGATTGGCTGACCTACAAGGAGACGCTCGGAGAGCGAATATTTATGAATCGCAACATTACATGCATTACATGAACTGCCTTTCCATGCATTAGAATTTGGAACATTTGAATTAAGGAAAAAATAGAAAATAATTAATTTTTTTATCGGAAAAAACCTAAAATATCGTCCAAGAGATTGCCTTTTTCTTCACTAACTATTATACAAATTAGCGCTTGTTTTCCGAAACGTAAACTTCTGTCAACACTATTAAAAGCAATAGATTATTACGATTTCTATTAGTGTTTTGGGTGTGTATTGTGTTCTCAGAACTTCTCTCCAAAACAAGATTTGTAACACTTTTTTACGATAGGTTTTCATTAATTTTCAACATTTTTCTCTTATTCTAATTACAGAATATTTTTATTTATACCCGTTTTCATAATTTCATATAAAACTTGTTTTGAGTAAATAATTCTCTAATCAATTAATTTTTATAATACTCATTAGTTTTGCTATAAATACAATTTATTTAATATTTTAACTAAAATAATACATCAATTGCTTTGAAATTTTTTAAATAAAAAAAAAGTTTAAATAAAATATTTACTAAAATAGAATTTGAAATTAAATAACCAAGGCTATCTTTTAACATGTTCAATGGATGTGAGAAATGATAAATTTGAATTAATTATTAATTTTTATTTATAAGTTTTAGTTTAAACAAGTATCAATCAAAATTTAAATTGGATATTTAAAAACGCGATTAAAATTAATTGGTTAATAAATTGATTCGAGTTTATTTGATTATCAATATAAAAATAAATATAATCCTAAAATTAAAGCCTAATTTCGAATCACATAACTCTTTATGACATCTTTTATCCAATTTCTAACATATTTAGTGGTTTTCACATCAGAAAAGTGAAAAATCAATAGATTTGGAGAGTTTTGCTGTAATAGAGGGAAGGGTTAACCGGGAAATGAAGTCAAACTACAGTACAGTTTAATACAAGTGTTTATTGAAATAACAGACATGTAGTGCAGAATCGGGTCAATTATACATAAATAAAAAGAGAATCGAAATTATAATGCCTTAACAAATAAGAACCAAATTTGTATCCAATGTATTAATAATTTAAATCCAATTTCTAGATTAGTCTAGTTTTTCAACAACTCATTCAATGACGTAATTAGTGTCGATATACTGATAACCAGCGCTTGGCTGACAATCCAAGCAATTATGCAATCGTTTCGACAAAACTTCACTTTAATGTTGATTTGTTTGGGACGGATATCGATATAATTTTATTTATTAAAAATTTGTAACTTTTAGTCAATTATTTGACTGTTTGTAAGACTCGATTCAAGTAAATTGTTTTCGAAATAATTTCTCAGAATTTCAGTTCACTATTAATAGCAATATTTGCGGTGAGTTTTGCATATTTTTATTTACGGTTTTAGGAAAAATATTATTTGAATTGCAATTAATGCCGAATTGAGGGCTAATGCCATAGAGAGTCAACACTAGACTGTCAGCACATGTGTGCGAATTCAATGCATGTCTTAATTGGCTTTTAATCACTTTATTGTTTTGTTTCTATTTTTAACTATAATTTTCTAATTAGTTGAAGAAATACTGAAAAATATCGGCTTTTTATTCAAAACTTTGCCGTTTTTTATGTGTTTAACAGAGCATTGATTTTACAGTCAATTAATGTGATCTTCATTTGTCTTATCAATGAAAAAGTCGTTTCAAAAGATATTTTTTTCTAATCTAATCTCAACAGTGATTCAGTACTCAGTACTTCAGGTTTTGGTGATTTTTTAAATAAAATTTAAAACAATTTTTTCTTTGTTTTCGCAAAATTTATTTTTCTATCTCTACTAAAAACAATTCAATGTATTTAATAACCGTTGAATCGATTCTTACAATTTGTTGAACCGATTCAACAAAAACCGAATCAATTCATCGAAACATAAGTTTATTTTCCGCTTCTTATCGCTTGAACTTCACAACCGATAGCTTAGCATTTGTTGCAAATTCTGACTGAAGTTTGAATTTGAGAATAACTTTAATTAGATTTTGTAATTCATTAACTAATTGAAAATTGTTTAAATTTACTCAAAATAATTAAATTGCAAATAATTAAAATGTTATCGAAAATTGAGATTAAAATTGGATGTTTTGACAGTTTTTTATATTAATTTTTTATTCTTTGGAATTCAAGAATTTTCGTAATTTTAATCTCTTTCGCAATGATAGCACTCATTGAATACATGCTTTCAATACATATTTTAATCTAAAATTCATTTAAAATGTTAAAAATAGTTCTGTTCTTATGTTGAAATTTAGTAATGAATTCAAATATTTATAATAATTTCAAATATTTTTTAGTCGAAATAAATTTTATGTAAATATGGGTTTATTTAAATCTGAATTTATTGATGTATTATAAATAATATTTAAACAAATATTGAGAAATGTTTTTAACTTTATTAGAGATAATTTATTGCAAATTTAGTTTTTATGTGCTTTAGAGCAGATTTACTTACTTTAGATTTTGAATATTTTTAAACGAGATAAAATTGCTTTCTTGGTTAGTAATTGTTGTTTTTTATTTTGTTTTATGACTAATATGTTTAGTTTTCTTATTTTATTTTTTAGCCAAATTTTAATTGAATTTAACTACATTTCTGTACTGATCCACAAATTTAATAAGTTTTAATCGTTAAAAAGTATTATCATTTTTGTAGTTTAAGACACGTTTGAGAAATAAAATCAATTTGGGTTATGATGTCTGAAATGATTATTTAATGTTTGAAAAAGTCTTTTTACTTTCAATTGTTTAAATATTTTTGAGGAAATATACGAAATAGTTATCATTAAAAACTTTATTCAATACATTGGCAAAAATAACTTAATTAAAATTTTTTTATTGTTTTTGTTTTAATATTTATATAAATTATTACTTTTTGGTCCGTCTATTGAGAATTATTTTGAATTAAAAGTAATTAAAAGGCAAACTTAGAAATTGCGCTGGGTAGATTATAGCACTGTACTAGGTAGGTTATTTGCATTTTATTAATATGCAAAAACATGGTATTTGTTGAATTTTTAATTTAAAAGTTTTAATTTGTTGAAAAGTCTAAAAATTATTTAATTAATTTAAGACATGATATAAAACTTTAAAATTAAATATTTATAATACTATTTATGCATAATATACATCAAAGATTAATATCAAGTTTATTTTTATAGAATTTATATACATTTTTCGAATTCAATTTAACATTTAATAAGAAAAGACTAAAATTTCTCTGAAAATGACATTAAGAAATGGTTTTGAATAACATTTGAAATGATTATCAAATGAATATTAAAATTTATTTTTATGTCTCCAGAGATATATTTTAGTTTAATATTAGATAAAAAAGTTTTAATGTTATAAACTTTAATGAAAAATGATTTACAGAAATGAGTTTCGATATAATATAAACAAATATTAAATTTTTAAATAAATTAAATTTTTGCTTTTTTTAAAGCCTTAACATATTTAGAAACTTATTTCAAGTTTTAGGAATATATTTATATTTTTGAAACATGTTTACTAACAGTTACTTATTTTAGCAAATTTTGTTATTGTTTTTATCTAGTTAATACTTATTGCTAAATAATAGAAGCATTAAAAGTTAAATGAAGTTAAATTTGTTATTCAAAATATAATAAAAATTTAATTTAAACAACATTTTCACTCAATCTATCGAAGGCTAATCAAAGATCAAAAGAGTGTATAATTCGGATATATTTCAATAATGAAAAAAATAATTGATTTACTAATCCTTGGCTCAAATATTATCCTATATACGAGAAACAAAAATTAAAATTTAATCCGAAATATAAAATTTACGCCAAATTAAGTTTAATCTCTTACTAAGTTTGGCCAAATTTATTCAGTTATTCCGAACGAGAATTCATTTGAAATTGATTTCAAACGCAATAATTCAGGTAATGATTTGCTGGTAATGACCGAACAGACATGAAATGATAGATTATTTAAATTTCACAAACATTTAAATTCGTTGATTCAAAAATCTCATTCTTAGGTTAATTAATTCAAAAATTTAATTATTTTTGTAAAAATTATTTCTCAAAGTTTCTAATTATAGATTTGTATCTTTACTACAGAAACAAATTGCGAAAAATGGGTAAATATTCGGCACTTTTTATGGGCGCCTCTGTTATGGATCTGATAACGTGAGTCACTCTCATCTAATCGTTTCAAATATTCAATATTTATGCAAATTTTCCGAATATGTTATCATTGATTCGACTATTTTTGCATTATTTTCTATTTAATTATAATTATGTCTCATATTATGTAATGAATAGCAAAGACCCAAAAGCCTTGACGTGATCTCTAGTCTATTTGTTTAATTAGTTATTTTGTAATACATTTATGCAAACATTATATATAGATTTGATTTTATTTATGTGATTTAAATGTCAAAAATATTTTGACTCGATAAATAATTTAATGTCAAAAACACATATTTATTATATATTTAAATTTAAAAATTCTGACAAATTTTATACAAAGTTTTGATAATAAAAGTTAATTCAAAGCGCTTTAATAGCTTAGGATTTTATATTTAGAAATATTAAATTTAACTTCAAAATGACTCAAACTGAATTTAAGTCTAATATTTCTAAATATAATCATTATTTTAATAATTTATAAATTTATTTGAATTTTAAATTTAAATTTTTTGGTCTAAGACTCGTCTTATTTTAGATATAATAAAATATTCAAAGTCTGTGTTTTGTAAAAAATATTTGAGGCAAACATGCTAAAACATTTTTTAGGTTAGATTCTTAGTAAGAATATTCTATAGTATAGTTAAGATGAAAGAGTAATAAAAAAATAAATGTTAAGTAGATTTAATGCAAAAATAAGTTTGTACATTTTTTCTAATTAAATATCTAATAAAATATTCTAAATATTTTATTTAATCTACTTATACTGAAAGAAAAATATAAATATTAATTAATAAAGACTCTGTTTAGAAAGTAAACAAAAGGCCATTATTTACGTTAAAATTAGTTTTATATTAAATACGAAGCAATTCGTGTCAGAGTAATGTTGAACTGGACAGTAGGTGTCCACTGATTTCCTGGCAATACAATAGTTTCCTGGTCTTAATCGAAATTTAAAATTAGCTATTTTTTTGTGTCGGATTGATCGCCAACAGCGGCACTACATTACCCAAACAAAAGTAGGTTTTCTTAAACTGAGTTAAAGGCTGCGATTGTATCTTAAAAGAAAAGCTCAAATGATTTGTGACTTTAATTTGAAATTTATGTCTCCATTCAATGGTTAATGTAATTGTGTTAACATTCACTGACAGCTATACTTCAAGATTTCCATCTCCTGGTGAAACAGTCACTGGAAGTGCATTTCGGAAAGGCTTTGGCGGAAAGGCATCTAATTGTTGCGTCATGAGTTCGAAGCTCGGCATATCTGCCGGAATGTTAGCTAAAGTAATACTTTTTTATAGCCACTGTTTACTACTACTAAACAAATACTAAACAACTTTTTGGATTATACTATAACTTATTTTGTTTATCTATTCATTTAGTTTTGTATTAGGGATAGCCAAGCACACTTCTCACAAACCATACGAAACGCTAAAACGATCAGTCTAATTTACGACAAATCAATCTAATTTTTTAAAATCAAATTTAGAATTAAATCATTTGTAATCAGAAATTGAGAACGATTTTGAAAATTGGTATTTTTCCTCCCTCTCTCCCCCTCTAGCATTTGGTTCTCGAAAAGGTGCTACCTCCTCTAATTTTTAAAAAGTTTTATGGTCAAAATTAGAAGATTTTTTCTAAATTGGTGCTAAATTTGGTTTAAATTGAGTTAATTCAATTAAATTTAGTTTAAACCCAGTTTTAATCCAGTTAAATTGCATATAAAATTAAGTGATTTTTAAGGTTTTTTAAGTGTTTTTGGAAAAACTCCTTCCCTGGTTCTCTCCCCCCCCCTGGATCTACTAGATTTCATTAGTTATAAATTAGTGCGAGGGGGTTTTATTTAAGCATAGGGAGGTATTGATCAAGTTGCTTGGTTATTCCTAGTTTTATATCCATTAACGTTAGCCTCGATTCTTAATCAGAACATCCATTAGAATTGAATTAGTTTTGCCAAACATAGGCTATAACTCGAAATTTTAATCAAATAATTAAAGTATTTATTGATTTATTAATTTATACTCAATTTAATGCATAAACAGATCGGAGACGATATATTCGGCGCTGAAATGATCGATAATTACAACAGATATGACATTAATATCGGTATTACATGAAAGCAATCAAACAATTCGAGCACTAATTGAAAAGAAAAACAATTTGTTTTTGTTTTGTTTTTATTTATGGATTGATTCTATTGTTAGATAATGTTCTGCAAACAAAAGACATATTCACCGCCACTGCAGCCATTTGTGTCGCTGATAATGGTATGGATTGGCCATAAAATCAGTTTTCTCTAGAAATACGTTTTATTCAGTCATATATTTCTATTATTTTCTATTAACTATTGACCAAAAACTCGTCATTTCGTTCTGAGAAAACTCATCATTAATATTGATAATTGAAATAAAAATATAATATTTAGTCATAATTTGTTTGCAATTAAGGCCAGAATACGATTGTTTATGTTCCGGGCCCTTCCAATCTGTTACTGCCGACTGAGATCACCCAAAGAGAGTCAACACTTTTGAAAGAATGCAAACTATTTGTCTCTACTTTCGAATGTCTTCCCGAAACTCTCTACGAGGCCCTCACTATAGCTCGAAGACAGGGAGGTTTGCACTCATTTCTATTTGAAATTTAGATATAATCTTGTTAAATTTATATATATTTAGAAACTTTTAGTTTTAACTAATTTGTCATTTTATTACTTATTTAATAATACTTTGGGTTTGTTTTGAAGTCAAATCAAAGTTTATATACGAATCGTTTGTTTTATTAACTATTTTTATCAAAATGAGCCAAAAGATAGAAATCAATACATTTTAATCCTATTAAGTCTGAGTTATATGTTTTTGATGACTCGAAAAATAGTACTAAAATAAGAAAAGACTTAAAATTTAGAATTATTTTTATTGCTTTGCTCTGCAATCTATTCACTGCTAAACTGAAGTGAGTTTTGACTAACAAATTGAAAATATCATTAATTTTTAACTAAAATGCTGGTATAGTAGGCCTATATAATGCTCTTATGGTTTATCCAATATTCGAATATTGACATCAAATCTGTCCTAAAGGGACATATTGTTCACTAAATTATATTTATTTTGAATCATTGCTTATAAGATGAGAAATTATTTCATATTTATTGCATTAGTAATAACAAGAATTGCATTTTTTCCAATGAATATTAAACCAAAAATATAAAAATCAATTCCGAATCAAATTAATGATTAGAAGGAGAAGAAACGTCAGAAATAAATGCCAGCTTAAAATAATGGTTTCGTTTTGCAATTCCGATAAAGTATTCATTATCTTTAGAGAAGAAAATGAGTTTTAAAACAGGGCTTGTGAAGGGGGGGGGATCAGCCAAAAATCCCCCCCCTGATTTTGAAAATTGGCA
>JAQFXP010001772.1:0-17686 GCA_034693685.1 Belba bartosi
CCTCCTCTTAATAAGTAATGGGACAAAATTATCACTTTTATAACATAAAATAAAAATTCGGGTAAAAACACAAAAAAATACATTTTAAACATTTTTAATGAATTAAAAAGATTTCATTTATTACAATAATTTGTTATAATATTAATATTACAATTAATTGAAATTACAAAAATTGCTGAAGTAAACAAATAAATACATTTCAATGTTATTTTCAGTTAACCTACTTCGGCGATCAGTTAATCACTTTAAACAAAACAATATTATTTTCACTCAAAATAGACTTAAATTGTTTTAAATCGCAATTAAAATCCAAATATTGTTTTCAATTCAATCACTTTAAACAAATAACTATTTAATAATTTTTAAAACAATTTAAAAAAATAAGTTTTAACTGAATTTCGAAATTCAAGTTTATCAGCAATTAATAGAAAACAACAGAAACTTAAGTTCTTATCAAATCATAAGGTAAGTGGAATGCGCTTATCTTTATCTGAGCGCAGGTGTTAGTGAATAACCGGATTGTCTACGTTTAAAACTATGTTTCTAATGTAGTGTAACTCAAATGTAGCAAAGCCCGACTTCTGATAATAACTGTAAAAAAATATTTTCAAAATAAATAAATTCCTAACAAATGCAAAAAATTTAGATTTAATCCAATTGTTTTTGATTTAGATAATTGCGAAAAAAGTTTTACTCATAAATCAAATCTAATGAAACACAAGAAAAGACATTGAAATATAAAACAAAATAAATGTAATTATAATAAATGTAATAAACGTTTTGTCACTAAATCTGAACTGAAAAAGACATATAAACATAAGTCACACAAAACTATTGATATATAAATGCAATGAAACTAATTGTACGAAAAGTTATACCAATTATAATAGTCTTCGATATCATAAGAAAAAACATTTAAATTAATTTTTAAAAATGATTAATTAATAAAAAATAATTACTTTTAGTAAAAATATTTATAATTGGAGAAAGTTGGTTTTTAAATAAACTGATTATTTACTTTCACAATAAAACACTAAATTTTTATAATTTAATAATTATTTTTCTTTATATATCATTTGATTCATATTCTTAATGTCTATTATTATTATATCGAATTGTATACCAAAGCGCACAAAAATAGACAATAATTTGAAATAAATAAAAATGTTTTTGAAATAAGTTTTAATTTTATTTTAATAAATTAATTATTTTTAAAAATAAATAAAAATCAATTTAAAGTTTAATTCAAAAGAAGTCCAAATCTAATTTTTAGTTTCGGCGCTTTTTTGCTCTACTCTTTTGACGATCTTCTGCCGGCCCGTCGGCGACCACCCCTAATGATTGTCAATCGATTGTTTGTTATGTCCGCACAATTAGTTTGTGTCAAAACGACTGTCCGAATGCCAAATAAACTGGCGATCCATACAATTTATACAATCGGTGCAATCAATGTCCGAATAGTGTTGTTCTTCACCCGAATTGACGACAATTATCAGAAACAGAGTCATTAAGTGGATAGTCATTATCCAGACATTCAATGGCGTCAATGACCAGACATCGGGTGCACACGAAATAAAAATATTCTAAATTAAAAAAAATTATTATAAAATAACAATAATAATTAAATTATATTTTAAAATAAATTTTATAACAGTTTTAAATATTAACCTAAACGTAAATTAATTTCTGATTTAATTGTTTTTATTTAATTTATTAATTAAATACCAATTTAAACGACGCGCCGACATTATTATAGTTTAACTGAACACATATTGCCATTACTTGTATAAATTTGTTATTTTTACAAAGATAAGAAATAGAATAAGGTTTAGATTTTCTAGATTATTTTCTTGATTAAAATAAAAATAATTAAATTAAACATATTAAATTAGTTCATTTTTAAGTTTAATTTATTTTTATGCTTTTTAAAGTAAATATATATATATATTTCTCCCCCAATCCATCTCTAGTGTTAGTTATATTTAGTAAAAACTGTAGTTTTTAAAAATTAAAGTTTAATTGAGTGATAAAAATTTTGATATATTTGTAAATTTTCAATTGATTTCTATATATTATAAAAACTAAAAGCCTTCATAGCGAATGCTTGTAATGTGGAATCATTGTGTTGTTCATGGGTTCAGACGTAACTCAATCCATACAAACGTTAATATCAGAGCTATTCACGTCTGGATAGTAATGATATTACAGGCTTTCGACTCAACACACTTAAACACCAATTAATGAAAATCATAAAAAAATTATTTGACTGAAATTATTTATAAAAAGTCTTGGAATTTAATTTAAATTTTATTTAATTGTTTATAAAATTTTATTTATTTAATCGAAACTTAAAAATTAAACAATATTTGAATTTTAAATAATTTATTTTAATTTAAGTCAATTATAATTTAATTATTATATATGTCATAAATTTGAAACCTTCGGTGAAGTCGAGTTCTACCAAACCCACACTAGGCTTCAAATGTCAGCCAAAGCGCACAAAATAACAACAATAATTTGAAAAAAATAATAATCAATTCAATTTATAATATTATTAACAAGTTATATTTAAGATATAGTTCGCACACATATATAACAAACTGATTTATTTAGCAACAAGCTTATTAATACCATTATTAATATATATATATTATATTATTATATAAAATTTTAAATCCTTAATACATATAACATATTTTAAGAGAAGACATTAAAAAACGTTTAATTTTATTTTTAATTATTATATAAAAGTAGTTAATACCCCTCTTATAGGCGTTGGACTATTTTGGCTTACTGTATATTAGTACAAGTAGTACTAGGGCTGCTTGTAGAGGGTAAAATTAGGAATTAAAAAATTAAAAATAAATAAAAATAAACATAATATTGTAACAAAAATTATTTTATATTAAAAAACTAAATAAAAAATTACAAAAATATAAAAAACAATTAGAAAAAAACAAAAAAATTAATTAAAGTTGAAAATATCCTCAATTGTCAATTGAGGATCGAGATTGTAGTCAAAAATTAGGTCGGCAAAGTCGCTATCCAACTCGTCCTGCTTGGCCTGAGTTCACGGGAATTCGTCGTTAATTTGAGTCAAACCAGGGCATTTTAAACAGACCACAAAATTGACAAATTGCTGGTTAACCTCCCAAGCTTCATTTTGCTATTGCTTCATGATGGCGAAACAGAGCGGTTGTATGTAGTGACCACAACGTATATTAAGTCGATCACTTCTGTCCATTTATTCATTGGAAAAGATGCAAAGCAAGTTACACATGAAACAATTTTTATAAGACATGATGAGAACTGATAACAAAATCTATTAAATCTTTCTTTATTTAACTTTTTTAATTGGAATTTCCCGTATACGTGAGATTAACTCATCCTTGCGCCCACCCATGCGGGCAGAGTGGAAATTGTATTAGTGTCACGTACATGGCCGACGCCTTCAAAAGATGTGCGTAGGTTAAATTTTGCGTTTTAGCTTGAGATTTAGTTAAAAATTTTATAAACAGCTAAATTAATGCTAAATATTGTATCTATAGCCCTAGAGAGTTGCTATTTAGGCCCAGGGCTTTAACCAAAAACTGAAAAAAAACTTGAAGTTGAGTGACCTTAAATGAACTTAAACTTTTTTGGTTTGTTTTTAATTGATTAACATTCAGGTGAAATCTGACTTTGATTTGACCTACAAAAGCTTAAAAAACTTGCAAAAACTTTTGAAATTTTTTTAAAAGCCGTTAAAATTTTCTAAAAACTGCTATAAGAGTTTCTAAATAAGTTACAAGTCTCAAACAAAAATTATATAATTACATTTCTATTGACCATTAATATACATATTACTAGATTAAATTTGACTTAAAAGTATTAAGAAAAATCGTTAAAAATCTTAAATAAAATTCAAAAATATGGTTAAAACTGATTAAAAAAGCACTAAAACTTATGTTTTTTTTATATTTTTAATTATATTTTGATTGGAAAATTTATGTTTCAGCAATTAATCCGATTTCTTCAGCCAGAAAACTTTTAATTTTTCCCAAAAATTCAAAATATTTACTTGTAATCTTTTCATACAAATTGTAATCAGTGCTAAACGTTTTCCCGTTGTGGTGGATAATAAATATTTTACCTTTACAAATACATTTTATTCTAGGAAATAATTCTTGTTCAAATGTGACAACATTTTTGTTCCATTTCCACAAATTTTCATATTTTACGCGAGTTTTTAAATCGTAGGTATTGCATATATTTGTAATTTTAAATGATTTAATGTTTGCTTCATATAAGCCAACCAAATTCAATAAGAGGACAATGTCATAGGTTGCATTAAGAACGTCATTTATAGTTTTTCCGCCAACGACAATAACATCTCCGTTACGAAAAAACAAAAATGATAATTTTGTATTAAAGTATTTGCATATAAGGCCAGAAAATTTTTAGAATTAAATTGTTTTTCTTGTAAACATAAATAACGTTTATTATATAATATATCTTCCAAATCCAATGCACAATTAGTAATAAATTTTTTATAAATATTAGTAATTTTTGGAACATCACTTTGCTTTATAAATTCTTTTTTTTAATACAATTCTTTTTTAATATTTTTATTCATCTCACTTTACTTGTCAAAGATTTAATTACAAATGAACAAATTTTTTATTTTTATCGATTAAGATAAAATTTTTTGTTTGCTAATACTTTAACTACGTTACTATTTTAATTCGATGAAACAATTTCAAATCGTACATTTGAAATGACTTCTAAATAAAAATAAGTTTAATTAATAACACAACTATAATCAAATATAAAAGTAAAAATACTATATTCTTATAACATGTTTACAATAAAAATAACTTTATTTGCCATCACAATCTGGTGTCAATTGTTCCATTATATTATATTTAGATAAACTCATTATTTATAAATTTATTTATTATTTATTACATATTTGCTAATATACTCTTTAACAAACTCATAATTATTATTACTAATTTTAATATGTATTATAATTAGGCAATTACTAATCAATTTGTCTAAATGTTTTCCTAATTTTTTATATTCTGAACGTTTTAAAATTTTTTTAATAAAAATTAAAAATTCGTTTTCATTGTTTCTACATTTGACTTTGAAATATTTACGAAGATGTTTATTTAACATGATTAAATTTTTTAATTATTTAAAGTTTTTATATAATCTTTTATTTCACTAGTTTAGATTGAAATTAGTTATAATAAATAATTTTTAATTATGCCTCAGAATTAATCATTTTTTAATTATTTAAAGTGTTTATATAGTCTTTTATTTCACTAGTTTAGATTGAGATTAGTTATAATAAATAATTTTTAATTATGCCTCAGAATTAATCATTTTTTAATTATTTAAAGTGCTTATATAGTCTTTTATTTTACTAGTTTACCTTGAGATTCGTCATGATAAATAATTTTAAATTATGCGTCAGAATAAAATATTTTTTAATTTACTCTTGTACTCATTAATTTTGTATATAAATAGAAGCAACTTTCTCATTCTTAACATTATTTTCAAACAATACTTAAAAATGACTTTTGAATTATTGAGTAAAAGTGAAATTTACAATTCAATAAAAATTATGTTAAAAACTAAATTTACTACAACATTTAGTTTGTTCAAAGAAGAGTTATTATTTTGCCAAAAATATTTTTAAATTTTTTTTTTATTTTGTCAAACGTTTGTTAATTAACGATTATAATAAAGCAAATGTTCAAATTCGACGTTATTGCTTACCATCTAGTAATACTTATCAACTAATTAAACTTATCGACTACTATCGAGACGATAAATTGTTTTTTTTTGTTGGAGAGACTATTTTAAATCGGCCAATCATTAATATGAAAAGATGTGAAGAAACTCGAAAACAAACATTGTATTCAATACAATATAAAGATATGGCTCTTAAATTGTTTACAAAATCATCAATTTTTCACGCTAATTGGAATATTAAAACAACCAAAGCTTTTGTCAACACAAATTTTTTATTTATGACTGGGAAAAGCGACGGTTTTATTGTTGACAACAATAATGTAATAGCGTCAATAGAAATAAAATCACCAGTCCTGTGTCAAAAAATGTTAATTCCTGATTTGTTGAAAACTTCTCAGGCTAAAAAAATTATCAAATTCAGCAAAAGTAAGCCAAACTTAAAACAAGATAACTCTCATTACTTCCAAGTACAAACGCAAATGCTATTGCTTAATATGACCTGGTGTTACGTTATCTGTTATTTGGCATTTGATAACTCAATATTTCCTATTATTGTTTATAGAGATTACGAATTTTGTAAATTTTTATTGTTTAAATATAAATTAATTTGTGTAAATTACGCTTTTAAAATATTAAAAAAGGATATTTATAAATAACGAGGTTTGTATTTATACCAGATGGTTTATAAACTATTACACTGTCATAAAAATATTGTTATTTTATATAATTATTGTATACTGTATTAAATTAATAAAATAAATAAAAATGAATGAATTTATTTCATATCAATTTATTTATTTTTAAATTTAACTTATTCGTACTTATTCGTATAAGTATAGAAATGTTATCAAAAATTATGGTAAGTAAAAATACAAAACTTGTTACTTATAAATACCTCAATGACAGTAGTGATAAAATTTTAAATTTTAATATTGTAGTCGGTAATCACGTGACTGCATATGTTTGGTTAGAATTATTAAAACATATGGAAAAGATTGAAAATATAAGTGTTTTATATTATGATACAGATTCGATAGAAAACTAACTAATTCAAAAATAGAATGTGGGAATAATTTAAGAAATTTAACTAATAAAATTTAAAAAAATTATAGAAAAAATGCTAAATGCGAAGCTGTTGTTTCATTAGTCCCTAAAAATTAAGTATATCAGGTAAAAAAATGGCAATAATGTTTCAGAAATAAAATGTAAAGGTATTAATCAATGTGTTGGTTCGTTAGATATTATTAATTTTAAAAAGATGAATGAGTTAGCAATACCATATTATAAAGAAAATAAAATTATTAAATTAAAAATTCCACAACGACAGTTTGTTTTAAGCAAACATAATCAAATAAATGCAAGGTATTTTAAATAAATTTATAAATCAGTAATAGAAAAAAGGCCGTAACTGAAAATATAACTTTTCTTTTTGGATATTTTTAATCATTTTAAATTTAACATTATCTTTAATTATTTTTAATTTAACATCATTTTAAATTATTTTTTATTATTTATAAATCTACTTATATAAGACCAGAAACAAATTAGAAATACTTTATTGGCAATGGAATCTGCAAATGTTGATCAGATGAATGCTCAAGAAAATAACGATTTATTTTCAAAGGTAAGAATAAAATATAAAACAACTAAAATGTTTAATTATATAGAAAAAAATTACAGTTTAATAATTTATTAAGAAAAAATGAATTTGATAATTTGATTTTTAGAAAATGAAAATTTGAATTTAACAAAACTATAATCAATTTATTTTTAAATGTAAATAATGATAATTTAATAGCAATTAACATAAATTATTATAAATGTGAAAATTTTGAGATAAAAAAAATGAAGAGAGTTTAGAAAAGAATATAAAGATAATAAAAAAAAATTTTATTGATAAAACCAGGGAAAAACTAAAAAAATTAGAAATTGATGTGTTTAGTAATAAAATGTGTTTTTTAATGTTTATTACCCGTTCAATTTTAATACCAGAAATTGACAATAATATTGTTACTGAATTTTTATTAACAACAAAATACAACAGTAATACCAAAAAATATATTAAATTTAAACTTTTTTTTACATAATAACAAAATTGAATATTATATCACAAAAAGATTTTACGTCAAAACGAATATTATTTAATTATGTAATTCAGAAATTACTTTTAATCATATTTTAATACTTTTAATAATATATAAAAAAAGAAAATTTTAAAAATATATCATTTGAAAAAAAAGAATCAAATTAAATTTATCTCGTGATAAACAATTAGTGTATGATATCGAAAGTCAAGTACTATTAGATTCAGAAATAAAAAAAATGATTCAAAAAAAATTTGACAGTTTAGATAAACGTTGTAAAAACCTAATAAGAATTGTTATATTAAGTATTATTATTTATTTAATATAGTTTATTTTTATTAACTTATATTAAATTTATATTTTACTAAAAAGAGTAATAATTGTTTAACAGTTAATTAACTCTGCGGATTGGCACACCTGCTTAAAATATGTTGTTGAATAATTATAGTGCTTGCAATCAACAAATAACAAAAAGTAAATAAATGCTGATTTATATATTCGTCAGCAAAACAAATTATAAAGAGATAATTGGCAAACAGCTATTTAACTTTGCGGATTGAAACATCCGCTTAAAATATGTTGTTAATTGAGTTGAGTGCCTCAGTCAGCTAATTACAAAAAATAATAAATGCTAATTTATATATTCGTCAGCAAAAAAAAATAAGAGAGTAATAGTTGGCAAAAAAATATTTAACTCTGCGGATTGGCGCATCGGCTTGAAATATGCTGCTGATTGATTATAGTGCCTGCAGTCAGCTAATAACAAATAGTAATAAATGTTGATTTATATATTCGTCAGCAAAAAAAATAATAGAGTAATAGTTGGCAAACAAGTATTTAACTCTGCGGATTGGCGCATCCGCTTAAAATATGCTGCTGATTGAGTATAATGCCTGCAGTCAGCTAATAAAAAAGAAAAAAAATATATAGTTGTCAAAAAAATAGTTAACTTATTTGACACGGTTATTAAAAATAAATGCTGACTTTTAATTTTTGTCAGCAAAAAAAGATTTAAGTCAAATCAAAGTTGTATAAATAAATAAGAATTTTACTTTTTTTAGTTAGTTTAAGATGAATAACTCTAGTGCTATAGCGGTTAATAATTTAAATGTTTCAATCAACGAATTAGTGAGTTTGCATTTGCGCCTATTAAGGCAAGTTTATTTTCGGTTGGATTCGGGTTGAGAGCTTCGTATGATATATAATTCTACGTTAATCAAAAAGTGTCTGCAAGTACAGATCTAAAATTAAAAATTCTATGTGGATTTTACGGTAGAATTGCTGGCATACTGATATGTCTAAAAACGTGGTATTAATAAACATGGTGGAGTGATTGACTATGACTACTCTGAATTTGTTGAAATAATTTTCACTAATCGCTCTAATAGACTTCAAGATATTAAACGAGGTGAAGTAATATGTCAGTTTATTTGTGAACGAATTGCTTATCCAGAATTAGTTGAAACAGTTGTAATAAAATATTAGTTGGTAAATTGGCAAAAATAAAATAATAAAAAAGGCTCAGTAAAAGGCCCCAGGCTAAAAACTGATTTTAATATAATTTCCTTAACAGTATACTTTATAGTAGTTTATTGCAATACTACAGTCCCCGCTACAAGAATCCCTAAGAACTACTGGTACTAATATACAGTAGGCCAAAATAGTCCAAAGCTTATAAGAGGGGTATTAACTATTTATAAACATTATTTTATATGCAAAATATTTTTTGTTTTAGTTTGAAAAGTTTATAATTAAAATGTTAAAGATAAATGGTAAATATTAATTTGATAACAATATAAATTCTAATTAAGCAAATTTATTCAAAATAAAATGTAACAAAAAATAAAATAATCGTTTTAAAAAAAAAATTTAATAAAACGTACAAATATAAAATTGAAAAAATAAAAATAAAAAACAATAAATTTCAATATTTAATAATAATAATATAAAGGGGAGGAAGGATAAGTAAAATTACTTCAGAGGCTTTTTAAAACCGGGCTGAAGATATTTTCACCTACGATGCCTTGACAGGATTCGTAAGGGCAACTTTAAATGTGGCTTTATTTAGAACCGTTTTTGAAACTAGAAAAGTAGCCATTGATGGAATCGTTTGAACAGTAATACCTAATGGCAATGCAAAACGATTCAAAGTAGTGGGGCATTCAATAAACCTGACAGATTATTGTAGGACATATCAATTAATTTTTTGACAAAATTTTGCATACTTCTTTATTGCAATTCGAATCTGGAGGTGAAAGCAAACGAGGTGTTAACAATAACGTTTATACATAGTGACAGTATTATTTGTCTCTGTAACAGATTTTTTACAATTGGGTTAACACAGATGCCTTTTAAGGCACGACAGACGCAATTGAGGCCACCTCAAATGCCTTTGATGCAATCACAGGAAGACAATATAATAGTGCTCAAAGTAGATTAAAGGTAAAAATTTATTAATTTTTTTACTCTTACACGATTGGCACTTTAATTAATTGCGAGGTTCACTTTGACGCATTTATTACATATAATCTAAGCGGGTTTTCATTATGAGGCAAATGGAATACAACGGTGTTATTGGCACAAAGTCACAAATAAATTATTTTCATTTACTAACTTTTTGAAATAAAAGCATCATTTATTAAAATACTATAAATTAAGTTGAGGGAGTTTATAATGATCTGATATTAATTGTTTAAATTTGTCCACTATTTATATAAAATTTTTATCTAATTATTAATTTAAGTCACGTAAATCGTACTGTTTGAAATCTAAATTTAATGTATTAATCTAGTTTTTTGAAAAGTAATTAATTAAAATATAAATTATAAAATAAATTTTTAAAATATACAATTTGATTTACGTCACTTGAATCTGTAATTAGCTAAACATTTTATATGAATAGTAGACAACTTAAAAGAATCAACATCAGTTCATTATAACAGCTTTCAAATTAAAATAAAAATATTTTAATAATCTGCTTTTACTGCAAAAAGGTAGTAAATAAAAACAACTTAAATGTGACTCTTTGCCAAAGTCACCGTTGCCATCCAATACGTTTCATTATAAATCCTTCTCAGCTCAAATGGAATTGATACATTAAGGTAGATTTTAAAATTAAATAAAATGCTAAAGTCGATTGTTTAAAGGTAATATAATTTCTGAATTTTTACTTTTATTCTGCACTGGGCAATATTATATGGTACTCCTAAATTGGATTCAAAGGCAAATCTGGTAACTGTTTATAATTTTATAAAACAAATAATTGATTTTGACAAAAATTTACTCGAAACAGAAAATAGCAAATCATTGCAACCGTTGCGAAGACGGCAACAGATAGTCAACATTTATTTATTGGTCACAATCTGCAATAAATTTGATTTTGTTTTAGGCGTTAAATTTATAAATAGTTTGATTTAAAAAACTATTTCTAAAATTTAAGTGGATTTGCAACCAAATTATAAAAATTGTGGTAGAACAACAAGCATTTGAATAAAGACTTGACAATTAATTTTTTGGCTAATGACTGTAAAGTTAACGAGATAGTGTTCACGTTTTGTTTATATATAATTGTATTTATATTTAATTTAAATTTATATTTATTAACTATACAAGATAAAATATAAAAACAAAAACAAATAATAATTTAAGCTCTTTATTTAATTATTTATATTATTAATTAAAATATTTTAAATTAAAAATTAATTCTAATAATATATGCATTAGATTTAAAACTAAACATGTGTTGATTTGATCATTTAGCATATAAGAGCTTGAGTCCTGAGATAAAAGATTATTAGTTTTATTAATTTATTTCTGACAAGTAGGCAAAAATTATTTAAATAAAAAATTTATAAATTAATGTAATTAATATTGTAAAAAAGTCGATGAAATATAAATAACATTGTTGTCCATAACGGAACAATAAAATACAAGGTTTCCGTATATGGCTTATTTCTTATATGGTGCAATGCAAAAAGTTGTTTAGCGCTTTGCGATACAAATCACTCAATCTTGTATTAGCTTTGAATTAGTTTAGAACCAATAAAACTGTTGATTAAAACACAATATTTGCTTCGCATTTATTTATAGTAAAGTAATTTAACAAGGGTGGGGGCGCTTAAGGGCGGACAAGTAAACGGAAATAAAAAGTAAAAATTGTAATGGGGGTAATGAGGCAAAAGCTCTTGAGCCATAACTGTTAAATTTGTCAGACGTGGCATTCAAACCCACGCCTCCCAAAACATAAATAAATTGTTTTATTATAATATTTTAATCTTATAACTTGTTAAATGTTAATAAATTTTTAAATTTAAAATTTTATCGAAATCGATATTGTTTTATTTTGCATAATATTGTATGTTTACTAATTGTTCAATTTTATATAATGCATAAAATAGTAATTTTGTTACTTGTTATATTTTATGCAATGCATAATATTGTAAATTTACTAATTTTTATATTTGAATGTTATGATTATCTTCCGTTATTACAGTTTTAAGGACATAATTAATTTAGCGGTAAACGAAAATGTAGAAAATTAATTGTCTTATACGGCCGCGCTTTATATGGTTATGCCGTATAAGTCTATGCCTTATATGGTTGCGTTGTATAGTCAAAAGTTATGTTCACTATATTAAAAGTAAAAACTGTGATAACGCTCATTTTTAAATTTGTATTATGAACTGTTTGGTCGCATTTTAACTAATAAATTTATTTTAAAAATCTATTTGGTGACTTGTTTATTTAAGTTAGTAAAGTGTAAAAAGATAAAGAACTTGGAAGCGGGCAAGTAGCAAGTAGAGAAAAGTAAGTGTATAAGTGGAGATTAAGGCGGCATGGCTCTTAAGCAACAACATTTTAATATTTTAATAATTTTTTAAAAATGGATAGAAAAAAATTATTTATATTTTTTATTAAATTTTATATATTTATAAAAGTGATTGTCGAATCGATTCGAGGCTAATCAATACAAGTCGAGACAATTTAAGTAATTATTAAAAAATTTTCGTGGCGTTGGTGTTAATTTTATCTCTGATAAATTAACGTAAAGATGCGCAAGTGGTGGATCGTGAGATTGGTGCATTAATACTAATAAATATATTTTTATAAAATTTTGGGTATGTCCTCAATTAGTTCTGTTTAAAGTAGCTTGTGAAATGCCTAGTTGAAAGTTTAGTAGGCCGGGCGCATTGAAGTCTTTAACAAAACTAAACTTCATGCTAAGCTACCAAGCAAGACGAACTTGCTCAGCACTAATTTTGTCTAATTTATTATTTGATTAAAAACCAAAATATGTCTAATACAATTAAAACCACGTTTAACATATTGTTTATTCAAATTAATACATTGTAATTAATTTTTTTTACCGTATTCTCGCGCAAACACTTGCAGTGTTTATATAGGGTGAATCATACCATATGCCGTGATAAGTGAGGAATAAAATCAGTTTATTATTAATCAGTTAATACATTAAAATTTATAAAGATCTTAATCATTAAATGTGTTCAGTTATGAATTGTTTATTTTGATTACAATAATAAATTGTCTAAAATTTAGATTTTAAAAATAGTACAAATCGATAACGAATTTTTTATTTAAATTTTAATTTTATTCAAAAACAATTAAATTATTTTTAATTAATTTGTGATTAATATTATCAATAATAGTTATTTTGTCAATTTAACAATTATATCTAAATTTTTGCAAACGAGTCATCACTTTTAATTCTATGGCCCTAATGTGGCCTTTAATCTAATTAGAACCATATCCGTATTAATCAGAGATCGAGAAATCGGGATCAGGCTAACATTCTCTTTGATTTTAAATTTTGGTGTTATCTCCGCCCCTCTATCATTTGGTCCGAGAAAAGCAGGGATTGTGAAAGAGAAGATCAGGCATAAATTCCCCTTATTTTAAAATTTTGGATTTATCCCCCCCCCCCTTAGCATTTGGTCTGAGAAAAGGTACCCCCCTCTCGACGTTTTGCCACATTATTAATCGATGAAAAACTTTTGCCACAATTATTATAAATGCACTTAAAGTTGATTTGTTTTAAATGAATGACTCGTTTGTGTGAATTCAAATAGATTTTACGTGAATATGATTTTCCGCATTTATTCCAATTGTACATAAATCTTGTATTCGTATGAATCGATTCATGTTTTTTCAGATAATATAATTGTTTAAACACTTTATTGCAGTTATTATACAAACATTTATATAATTTTACATTTGAATGAATAAATTTATGTCTATTTAGATTTCGTATACAGTTTGTATTAAACCAACATTTAGGCCAAAAACACTTAAAACGCTTTTCATTATTATTTCCAACACTTTGTTCACTCGAATGCCAAACCTTTTCGACATTTAATTTACATATTTTTAAATCGCAATTAAAATCCAAGTAATCATTATTTTCACTCAAAAAACACACAAATTCTTAAATAAACTTTTATTTAAATATTTGATTTGATTTAATTTATGTAAAAAATTATTCAAATTATTATTTTATAAATAAATTATTAAAAACTAATTATGTTGTCATTTAAAATGTGTTTTTATTATACCTTTTGAAAACTTTGTATTTATTTCACGAATTCCGTTGAAATATTTTGAGAACAGGTTTGAGAAGTAAGAACTATTGGAATTTAGAGGTAAAACAAGTGGTGTTTCAGTCAAAGCTATTGTTCAGTACATTATAAGCACTTCTCATACAAAATCCAATAAAAATATTTTTCGAGAACTGATTTTGACCTAAAAGAAAGTAATCGAAAATTTTGTCCAAAACCCCAAAACAGGTTTTAGTCAAACAATGAGTGACTTATATCACTAATTGTTTAGTTTTGCTGAAAAGTGCGCTAAAGCTATCGATTACTAAATAAAATTATTTTATTGGTCGACTGTATTCACACTAAACTATTGTTATATAAATGCAATGAAACTAATTGTACGAAAACTTTTTACAATTATAGTATGTTTTGATATTATAAGAAAAACATAATTTAAAATATTGAAACATTTTTAAATAATATTATTTAAAAATTTTTAATTTATTTTGTTAATTAATATTGCAAAATAATTTTTGTTTTTTTAAATTAATTTATATTTTAATATGATTTTCATGTTTTACATTAAAATCCTTAAAATTATTTTTTAAAATTAATCAAAAATATGTAAAAAAAATTAATTTAGCTATCATTTTGTCCATATCATTAATTTGTAATTAATTAATTAAATTTTTATATAATTTTTGAGATTTGGATCTTATATTTTTTTCAAGTTAATAAAAAGATTATAACATTTTTTAAACATTAAATTTAAAATTTATTTAGCGATATTTTATTCAGTTATACGGTATAACACATTATACTACAACTCAATAAACATATTAAATTTTTTTACATTTTTATGATAATACTCAATGGGAGGCATTTTAAATCAACTTTATAAAATTAAGTATGTAGTGTATTATAAGTTTTATTAAAAAATTTACAGTATAATAAATGCTTTAGTATAATGTAATCAACCTAATGAGAATTTCCCATTATATAATACAAAACTATGCTAAAAATAATCTAGTTTAATAAACAATCCGTTATAGTAAATAATTTATATAAAAAATGTCACTTCATTATATTTGTTGTTTACTGACTTTCTATTTTTATTTTTTAAATAATTTGTTATTTTGTGAATAAATTACAATTTTATAAATTGGTTTGGCAAAAAGAATTTAGGCCAGTTGTGAGGTGTTTTTAAATCTTACGTTTATCTAAAATTTACAAATATTTTAGTCTTTTGAAACAAATAAAATTGTGTATGCAAGTTATGTACTGTTAAAATATTTTCATTAATCCTTAAATTCCTGATCATATTAAATAGTAATCATTAAAAAAGCTAATATGAATATAAAAGTGTCCATCTCTACTAATTAACTATAACTATGTCTGCTCAAATCCTATGAGTTTAGAGTTTAAGTTAGCTTTTTTACCATTTAATAAACATTTAAAAACAATATATTTGCCAGAAATCGATAAGAGGGGAATCAGGCAAAAATCCCAACCTAGTTTTGAAAATTTGGATTTATCCCCCCACTAGCATTTGGTTCGAGAAAAGATACCCCCTCGACATTTTGCCGGCCGCCGAAGACGGCCGGCAACTTTTTTGGGTTTTTTGCCCAAAATTAGGACATTTTTCGTAAATTAATGCTAAATCCGGTTTAAATCCAGTTAAATTAACTAAATTTAGTTTAAATCCAGTTAATTTAACTAAATTTAATTTAAATCCAGGTAAATTAAGCAAAATTGCATCATAAATATATAGGTTTTTTAAGCGTTTTTAGAAAAATCCCCTCCCTGATCTCCCTTTCCTGAATTGGCCGACCTTCTCGATATCTGATATTTGCAAAGTGGCATGCGACCCATTGCAGATCACTTGTTTATTTAATGGTAAAAAACAATAAAAAAACTAACTTATATTTTGAACTCTTAGGTTTCAAGCAGGCCCAACTATAACAATTCAGTTTACGGCTGCACTAGTAAACTGGTAAAGCATAAATATTTATTACTGGCTTCATATTAATTAAAACATTTGATCCAAACAAATGTTTGCCACAGAATCTGATTATCAAATCCGCTTCAACTCAATTATATGGAATCGGTTTGTGTCTGAATTGAGCCAACGATGACATTAGTTCTGTTCAGAGAAGGTCTGAAATACATAAAACAATTCTCGTATTTTTATGCGATAATGCTAAATTAACATTAAAAAAACCTTCTAACAAAACTATAAAAATAAAGTTATTGATTAAAATTTTAACTATTTTTGGCAAAAATTAGGTACATTTCCTTAAAATGTTGTAAACTCCGGTTTAAATTTATTTAAATTAACTAAATTTATTTCCATTTTAATTAAATTAGTTAAATACCATATAAATTATTTGATTTTTAATACATTTTAAAAGTATTAAAAAATTCATATTCTGATCAGACTTGCTGGCAACATGTGGCACTAGAAAACGGTCCCCAACCGCAATGCTTTTATAAGTAGCAAAACTTATCTAAAATTAAACTGTTGTCATTTTACGATATAGTACTAGCTTTGGCTTAACACATTTTGCCAGCAAGTCTGATCTTAATATTTTTCTCTAGATTTTTAAACAATTTTTTTTTAGAAAAAATCTCCTTTCTTATCATCTATGAATTGGCCATTATTTTCTATAACTTGTTTAATTTAATTATAAATTTTAATTTATAAGTTATTAATAAACTTTTAAGTAATTAAAAACAATTGGGTCATAAAAACATATTAATTAATCTAGTTTTATTTGACGTCATAAAAATGACAAAAATAATTTTAATTAATATAAATATATTATTTGATATAATTTAGTTTAGTTTAACTAGTATATATAAATAATATTGTTCTTGGAGTTTTAAATGGTATAGAATTTTCCACTCATTTTATATAAATTAATTCTGATAATAAATTTATTAAATTTTAAATACCAAAAATTGTTTATTTAAAATGTTTAATTAATTTATTTTATTTAAATATTTACATTGAATAAAATAATATAATATATTTGAATTAAAACAATTTTTATTTTTGTAAATTATATATATATTAAATATATAAAATGGAAGAAAAAATTAAAACATTTGATACAAACAAATGTTTGCCACAGAATCTGATTAACAAATCCGCTTCAAATGAATTATATCGAATCGGTTTGTGTCTGAATAGAGCCAACGATGACATTAGTTCTGTTCAGAGAAGGTCTGTAATACATAAACCTATTCTTATATTCATTACACAAATTATATTTTTAATTAAATATATTATAATAATTTTACCTAAAA
>JAQFXP010001773.1:0-17679 GCA_034693685.1 Belba bartosi
GGGGGTTACATGGCGAAACTATATATACAATTTTCAAGAAAATGTATTAAAAATAGAGAGAGAGTTTTAAATAGTTTTGATATTTTAATTTCCACTAGATAAATTATACAGTTTACAAAATTTTATAAAATATATATGATTTATATATATTTCAAATAAATAACTATTTCAAAAATAGTGGTCATAATTGCACATTGAGTATTTTTGTTTTAATAGTTTAAATAGTTTGAATAAACTTCAATTTGTAATGTATTGTAAATAAAAGCTCATATTGTATAATATGCTCTCATGTGCGTCGGACCACTTGAATGTAAAAATTAAGCTTTAATGTTATATATTAAAATAAATATTAAATTTAATTACTGTTTAAATAATAATATATAAATAAATTTTTATTATAACTAAAAACGTCTAAAATTGAAAAGTAGTAAAAATATAAACTAGCCATATTATTAGATTAATTAAAATAAAATAAAATTTTTTGGGGTGGGGCCCCACTTAAACAGTAAATTCAGTGTTTTATATTTTTTAATAAGTTTTTTATTGAAATATTAATTTAATAATTTTCAAAAACTTTTCAACGATTTGTATTTTGTTTGTTTGTTTGTTATTTACAAAATTAAAAGTTTCTAGGTGCTTGATAACAATTTTTAAATTTTATTTTAAAACAGACGTTTGGCTAATCAAATCTAGTATTTAAACTGTGTATACAGTATTTGTATTAAAATTACCATGTTATATCTAAAATGCCTATAATTAATTATTAATAAAAATTTTAGCTGGAAATATTATTAAATTAATTAAAATATAATTAAAATTTTTGAAGTGAGCCCCCCTTAGGTATTAAGTTTAGTTTTTAAATTTTTTATTAGAAATTTTTTTTTTTAATTATTTGTATTTTTGGTAATTTGTATATTTTTATACTCAATTATATTTTAATTAATTTAATAATATGTCTAACTCATATTTTTACTAGAATGGTAAAAAACTATTGTAACTGTAACAATATGTTATTTTCATGTAAATTATATTTATTAAATATGGTTTATTTATGAATATTTAATTTTCTTCTTATTTATAATCAAAATTATTTATAAATATTTTTGTTTAGTAGCTTTCTTAATTGTTACCTTTTTAGATTATATTTTTAACTCAAAAAAATAAATTTGAATAAAATTGGAAAAATATTATTTTTTTTAAGTTTTATTAAACGACATTACTGAGGATATCCTTTAAATATAAATAAATAAATAAATGCAGTTTAGAAATATTTTTGCTATATCAAAATAAAGCAAATTTTAAATGCAGTAAAATCTTTATAATTTTACAGTTATGGGACCAAAAAATTATCAATGTAAAATTAAGGTTGTGGAAATAGAAAGGTTTTTTTAAATTATTGTTTTATTAACAATAGGTTAAAAATAGAATTATTTTTTGAAAAAAGATTCTAAACTAGAAATTTAAACTTCAAAATAAAATGCATAATATTTAACTAATAAATTAAATTTTTATTTTAAGTTTGCACAGACTAAAGTGACTTAAGTCCAGGCATTGTGAAGAAGGGAAAATCAGCCAAAAATTGACCCTAATTTTGAAAATTGGCCCTAACATTTGGTCCGTGAAAAAGTACCCCCCCTCCACTTTTTGCCGGTTGCCGAAGTCGGCCGGCAAATTTTTAAACTAAATTTAGAAATTTTTTTCTAAATTGGAAAGAAATACGGTTTAAATCCAGTTAAATTATGAAAAATTTTATCATAAATATATATGTTTTTTGAGAGTTTTTGGAAAAATCCCTTCAATGATTTCCTCTAGATTTTTGTCCTAAATTTTGGGGAAAATCCCTCTCTGAATTCCCCCTAGGTTTTTGCTCTAAACTTTGGGGAAAATCCCTTCCTTGATTCCCCCTAGGTTTTTGTGCTAAATTTTGAAAAAAAATCCCTCCCCTGATCTCCCCTGAACCGGTAGACCTTTACAATCCCTGCATACGAGGAACATAAGTTACTACCCATTTATAAGTGCAAAAGTTAGATTTAATTTTTTTTAAGTTAAACAATAATAATTGAATTAATATTTTTAATTATTAATAATTGATAGACACTAATAAAATAAAATTAAAAATAAATTGATTTAAATTTTAATATATAAAATATTCAAATAAGCATTTACTTTAAAACATGTATCAAACATTTAAACTATTAAATAATATAAAATTGTTTAAAACTCTGAACCGTAATCTGTAAATAATAAAAGCATAACAATTGTTAAAATTGTAAATATTAAACATTACACTTCCCTTGTTTTTTAATAACTTTTTATTATTTAAATTTATTTATTTAAAATATACGTAATATGTTATTAATTTTTGTAATATTATTTTTAATATTAGAAAAAAAATTATCACTTAAAATAAACTTATACGTTTTAAATTTTATTATTTTTAAATATTTTTATACAAAAACTATTATTTTATAGTTAACATATTATTAAAAATAATCAAAATTTATCAGTTAAGTCTTAATTACAACAAATGTCTTAGTCATAATTATACCACCTAATTCGATACGAATAAACTCTTCCCTCATCTATAAGTTCTTGTCTTCTCGAGCGTCTCCGTTGAGACATCACTTGATTGTATGTTAATATCAACGCTATTACTAATTGGATTACAATTAATAAATTCACTAATTTATAAAAATTCATATTAATTTTATTATTATTTTTTTACAAATGCAATAAATTTGTTTTAAGAATAAATTAACAAATAAAAGTTTATTTTATTCAATTAATATTAGAGATAAATTGCTAAGGATATCCTGCTGAATATATTTTTAATATAATTACATTTAATATAAAAATATTATGTTTTAGTACAAAATTAAAAATGTAGCACAAAAATCATGATGACAAATATATTTATTTACTCATTCTTAGATAATAATTTATCAGAATTACATTTTTATTTATTTTTATCTTGTTAAACTTTAAAATTTTGCAGTTTTTATTTTGAATTAGTTTTTAGTATAATTCTTATGTTTATTATTTTAACTATTTTTTTATTAATTAAACGGTTATATGTTAATAACATTTAATAATTATTAATTAAAAGTAATTATGCAATTCGTAATAATTAATTAACTTTTGATATTAAAAACCACAGTATTTAAGAAAAATTTAAACAATTACAGTATAAAGACTAGACTGAAAAGTATAATCTAAATTCGACATTTTGCTAAAAACCCGATTGCTAGATTCTGACATGAACGCTATAGACTACAACTATATCTTGATTCAACTATTTAAATCCGTATTTCTAAATCCTCAAACTAACACTACATAAGCTATATCCTGATCTATCTAAATCCTTATTGCTAAATCCTCAATCAAGCATTATATGGGTAGTTCTTGATAATGGAAATAGCGTTCCTCACTACCGTATGTACAGTATATAGTTGTATTTAAAGTTCAAACTTTTAATAATATTGTCGATTAACTTGATGATCAAAATTGGTCGGTTTCTTCACTTACTTGCTTGCCTTCTAGTTTTTATTAAAAAGAGATTTTTAAATTATATAAAATTGAGTATTTAATAAAATAAAATAAAATATTTTTTAAGAAATCTTTTTAAAGCAACAGTGTTAACTATATCGTTCAGTACCCTGAATATTTTAAATCATTGATACTGAATATTTATTTTGCTAAATAGTAAGTTATAATTTTTGATTAAAATTGAAAATTAAAAATATTATTTTTAATTAATGACACTTATTAAACTTGTGCAAATAATTTTTTATAAATATAAAATTTTGACATAAGTTTAATTGTTTATTAACATAAAATTATTTATTGTACGATGAATACAATAAGTTTAAATAAACTTAGTTCATTGAACTTATATAATAATAAATAACTTAAAGTAAATTAAGTTTAATTTTTATTAATTAATTTTTATATAAAAGTCTAAAATCTATAAATATACATCCTAATTAATTAATTAATTAATGTAAATTAATTTTTTTATTTATTTTAAGCAGCAAACTCCTAAAGCAACTAAATTAAAAGCGATCTAACCTGAAAATCAATTTAAAAATATCAAGTAGGTTTTCTGAACTGTTTTTGAAAAATGATTTGGGTTAAAATTGAATTATTATTATTAAAATTAATTATTATTATTAAAATTAATTAATATTATTAATAAACTTAACATGAATTATCTTGTATTATATAAGTTAGATAATATAATATAACATGATAAATGTTAAGTTTTAAAATTAAATTTCAAAATAATTCTAATAATATATAATCTGATCGATTATCAGATTGCCACAAGTTATAATTAAAATAATAAACACAACAATAAAATAATAAACACAACAATAAAATAATTGTAACATGCAATTATCAAGTTTAATAGGACAGTCGTTAAAACGGCTACTTTTGTCTAAAAAGTTTTGACACAATTAAAGTATTTGTTTTACGAAATGTGAAAGTTTTATTTTAGGGACAGTCATTATTAAAACATTAAGCCATTTATTAAATTTGACATACTATAAATGTTAATTTCTTATAATAAACTAAAACTTATATTCATGCTCATTTACTAAAAAAGAAATTTGTTTAACCTATATCTATATACCTATAATTTAACGTTCCTGCTACAATTATTAGAAATCAAAATTTAATAGAAATAAAAAATTAATTAAATTTTTATTTAAACTGATTTAGTTGTGACAAAACGAGAGCGCAGTTTAAGCGGAACCGTATGATCTGATCAGTAGTCTATGACCAGAGATCAGACTTACGTTCGAAGAAGAATAAGAACAAACCTGTTATTTCGGTTTTATTTTATTATTGATTCAAAATTAAAACCAAAAACTCTCACTCATTCAGTATAAACTGTATATTAGAGTTGAAATGCTTTTAAAGTAAAGCGAATCAATTAAAATGATACAACACATGGCATCATACACAACAGGTCCGGCACTTATTCTACAGCTTCTAACTATATCGTTGGTCAGTATTAAACGCCAGGAGCGACATAATCAAGTGCTCGAACAGAAGCAGAGGTTTGCCAATTATGACTACATAGTGGTCGGTGCCGGAGCGTCCGGTGCGCCGATAGTCAATAGATTGACTGAAGATAAGAATATTCAGGTGCTTCTGCTCGAAGCGGGTGCCCCACAGTCAATCCTAAGTGACATTCCAGGAATGGCTGAACTGCTCGTCGATGACCCGGACCACGACTGGCGTTATCCAACGGTTCCGCAGAAATACTTCACCGAAATCCCAATGGACGCCAATAGCGGCAAACGATTGGGCGGTTCGTCCGCTATTAATGGTATGGTTTATAATAGAGGCAATGCCCGCGACTACGATAACTGGGTTACCAAATACGGCGCCATTGGCTGGAGTTATGATGAATTGTTGCCCTATTTTATCAAATCCGAGAATAATTCCGACGCTCTTCTAATACAACAAAACCCGGGCTTTCACGGCACTGCCGGCCCCATCCGAGTGTCGACTGACCCGAGTCCGGCCCCGTTCTACGCCTTACACATGAAAGCAATAAATGAATGGGGAATTCCGATCACCGATGTGAACGGTGCGAATCAGGTGGGAACAACTGTCGCCCAGGCAACCGCAGCTGAAGGTGTGCGCTCGTCGACGGCACAGACATATATCAAGCCTATAGTGCAAAGAGAGAACCTGAATATTTTGGTCAATTCGTTTGTTACGAAAATACTTTTTACGAATTCACATAACGGAGTCGTCGCGACTGGAGTCGAATACATACGCAATGGAAAAAAATTGACGGCTTTGGCGCACAAGGAGGTCATTATATGCGCCGGTATTGCCATTAATTGTTTATTAATATACACATAATAATTAATGAACAAGCACACAATTGTAATGCGCACATGATTATTTGTATATTTATCTATTGATTGAAAGGTGTGGTCCGATCGCCACAACTACTAATGGTGTCGGGCATTGGGCCAAGACGTCACCTCGAACAATTTGGCATTCCCGTAATTGCAGACCTGCCGGTTGGGCACAACCTACAAGACCACCCGGCCGTCTCCATACACATGCGCCTGAAAGAGCCGCGACTGGGCGTCATCGGCCCTCAGATGTCTGTTCAACAGATGTATCAGTTGTTCACCACTGGATCCGGACCTTTGGCTTACGCTTCAGATTTGATTACATACGTGAACTCAAAGAACAACACCGATAGGGATTGGCCTAATCTATACTTCTATACAGTCGTTCAAAACGTACTAAACCTCGAGTCACAGGTGTCGGAAATGCCGGGCGATCGGCGCCGTCTACTCGAATGGCAAAACTATTTCCGGCCCTATTTGGGTCAATACCTAACACTGTCTGCGCCACACGTCTACTTAGTCAGGAGTTGGGGTTCAGTGCGACTCCAGTCCAAAGACCCTAAGGTCTATCCACTCATAGATCCGGGCTATTTGAGTGACCCGAAGGACAGGAAGGATATGATCGAAATTATTAAATTTGTTTATTATTTCTTATTGCGCTCTTCAGTCTCTAAATACATAACCGAATTAGCCGAACCCATACCCGGCTGTCAGGTTCACTACATTTATACTTAAAAATTGTCATTAAATTAATGTTAATATTGATTACAAACCATTAGTACTGCAAAGACCGGCCGACGTATGCCTGCGATTCATACATCGAGTGTTTAATTCGAAGGACAGGAAAGACTGGCTTTCATTTGGTTGGCGGCAATCGAATGGGTGATCCGGAGCGCTCGGATGTAGTGGTCGACCCGAGGGGTAAAGTGAAACACGTGAATGGACTGCGAGTGTGCGACTCATCTATAATGCCTCAACTGATTAACGCAAACACTTACGCCGCGTCTGTAGTGATAGGCGAGAAGTGCGCCGATATGGTCAGACATGATAATGGCTACCGAAGCTATTAGGTCTGCTGCACACAACTAGCATACACTATTCTTGTTAGCTTGAGCATTTCTGCTAAGTTTGTTTGTTTGTCACTTAAACTATTGTTTAGTTAAGTATTGCTAATATTTCTAAATTATTTGTAAATTTATTTTTGATTTTGTTTAATATTTTCTGAGAAGCGATTAAATTAATTATTTTCTTAATTGACCTAATTTTGTGTTTATTTATAATTATTTTGATTATTAATTAAATAATCGATGAATAGAAAACATTACATGTTACTTTTTAAAAAAATTATTAAACACTTATTTATTAATAAAATAATTAATCATTTTATTTATGTAAAACTTTTTCAAACAACCAACATGTTTGATTAAAATAAATATAAACTATATTGATAAATATATAAAATATAGAAAACATTAAAAAATGTAGACTTGAAATAAATATATATAAAAATTTTAAATTAATTGTTAAAATTTTATATTTATTGTACATAAAATATTTACAAATAAAATTTAATTAATTAATTAATTTTAATGTTGTTAATAAGCACTTTAATAAAAAAAATTTATTCAAAATTTGATTAAATTCGACTAACCATATATTTCGTATAATTTTTGTCCTGGACGATTTTGTAACCGAAAGCTATAATATCTTCTTTTATTCAATTGCTGTCGTCTCGAATATCTTCGTTTAAACATCACTTGGTTTGCGGTTAGTATTAACACTAATAGAATGAAAATCAATATTTTTTGAAAATTCATTACTGTTTTGAATTTACTATTAATGTGTGTTTTATATAATTAATAAGATGTTTATAAGTTCTATATTTATGTCTATTAAAAATAGAATTTTGTCATTCTTAAAGGATATCCTAGCAAATTTTTTAATTGGGTTAAATTATTTTTGCAAAATTGTATTTACTGTAAAAATATTTTTAAAATAACATTTTTACTTTGATAGTTTGCTTAAATAGAATTAATATTGATATACAATTTAGTGATAAAAATAAAAATACACTATAAGTTCAACAAGTATAAATACACAAGAATTTATTCCATTTTTATTATAATAAATAACTTGTACTAATTTCAGTTTAATTTAGTCTTATTTTACAGTATATGTTAATTTTAGTTAAAGTATGAAATCTATAAATATACAAGCATAATTTTTATTGTAAACTTATAATATTTTTCAATATTTGGTAAGCTCAGATTTAAACTGTAATTAAATTAGAAAATTTAAAATAAAAAAAGTTATTACGCTTTTAAGTATATAATAATTAATCAATAATGCTCAAACTTGTATAAAATAACTTAAAGTGTTTATTTATATAGCATAATACAATTTTTATTTAAATTAAAATTTTATAATATTAATTTTAAACAATTTTTTTTATTTAAGCAAGATATTTTACATTATATTTAAATTTAATTTTAATCAACAATAATAATTAAAATATTTAAATATGTAAAAAATAAAATTTTTATAAATAGTTTCAAAAACTATTTAATAAAAATAATAACAAAAAAAATTATTTAAATAAACAATTAAACACTCTAGTTATTTTAGGTGAAAACTAATTGAAAATTAAAGAATTTAAACAATTTAATACATGACAGTAATTGTGCAATAAAGACAATACCAGAAATCGAGAAGGGAGAGAACAGGCAAAATCCCCCTGATTTTGAAAATTTAGATCTTTAGCATTTGGTCCGCAAAAAGGTACCCCCTTAACTTTTTGCCAGTCGCTAAAGGCGGCCGGCAAATTGTTTGGGTTTTTTGGCCAAAATTAGAAAATCTTCCCTAAATTGGTGTAAAATCCAATTTAAATTCAGTTAATTTAACTAAATTTAGTTTAGATTCAGTTTAAATCCAGTTAAATTAGGTAAAATTTTATTATAAATATATAGGTTTTTTGAGCGTTTTTAAAAAAATCTCTTTCTTGATTCCCCCCCCCCCCTCTTAGATCGGCTGACCTTCTCGATCTCTGGACAATACATAGGTTTTATTTAACTAAATTTTAAATATTTCTAATATTAATTCTAATTTTTGCAAAACTATATTTTTATTATTTTTAAAACACAAAATAAGTTAAAACTCTTTTTAAATTAAGATTTATATTTTACTTATATTTACAAAATTAGATTATTTACATAAAATTAATTTTATTTCTATTTTGTTTTTAAAACCTTCTAATATAAAATTAAGATTTGTTTGTAACCTGTAAAGTTTTAGTGCTAAAAATTGGTCTAACAAACCAAAATATATAGACGTTGCTTACAAATAAGAATATTTATCTTGCTCACAAGCATTCAAAAAACTATTATATAATTTAAAATCTAATAATAACACAAAAAATAAATTTTTAGATTTTAGGTGGTAGTGGGAGTGTTTAAGAGAGGTTTGCTCAAAATACATTAGCGTCAATAATAGTTTAAGCATTTTTAAATTTGTAACTTCAGTGGCCCAAAGGTAAAGCGTTTGCTATTGAAGCTCGAAGTTACTGGTTCAAATCTCAATTTTATAATATTTTATTTTATTTTTCATTTAATTTATAATTAATGCAAATATTAATATATTTTTATTTACAGTATTTAAATTATTAAAAATTTTGTTATTTTATTAATATATATTTTAATTACAAATTAATTTACAGTTTTTAAAAAAGTTATTATATCAATATCTTTTTAATAGAATATTTTAAAATTTATTAATTTAACAATATTTTATAAACTAACAATTTCAAAACAATTATTTTTATTTAGTAATTAAACTTAACATATTTTATTATTATATATATAATACATTTAAAAAATTTTATATGAATAAAACTTTATATATTAAAAATATATTTATAGTTTAATATGAGTAACATGACTATTTTATAAAAATAATTTTTGCAAACGTGTTGAGCGAATTAACATATTTAATTTAATTTAATTTTAATTATTTTAAAATTGTACAACTGACAAAATTTTACGCTGTGCTTGGTGAAATCTTAATTTATGTTTTAAATGTTTTATATTAATTATCATTATTATAATAATGAACTTGAATTATATAATTTGGAGAATATTTATTATTGTTTTTTAATATTAATATTATGCAATATCTTGTTGACTGTAATATTAATGTTTTGTCAATTTAATAAATATTAAAATGTTCTATTAAATATTTATAAAATATTTTAACTAATTTAAAAACTGTAAATTAATCTGTATTAATATTTGCATTAAATATAAATTAAGTGAAAAATAAAATAGAGATTTGAACCAGTAACTTCGAGCTTTAATGGCAAACGCTTTACCGTTGGGCCACTAAAGTAACAATTTTTTAAAATGCTTAAACTTTTATTAATGTTAATGAATTTTGCGCAAACCCCCTTTAAACACCCCCATTGGCACCTTAAACATAAAAATTTATTTTTTGTGTTGTTATTAGATTTTAAATTATTTCATAGTTTTTTGAAAGCTTGTGAGGAGGATAAATATCTTAATTGTTAGCATCTTACAAAAAACTTCTAGCTACTTGCAAATTCAATATATTTAATTTATAACTTAAGTTAAATAAAATAAATTATAATTTAAGAATAATTGTTTATTGACATAGATTTTTACAAATATCAACAGATTTGGCCACAGAATAAAATGTTTGTTAATTTGATAACATTTGTTAAACTTACAAAAACAATATATCTGAAAAGATTTTAGAAAGTCAGCCTTAGACTAATGCAGATATATTGTTTTTGTATGTTTTGTGAACATTTAAAGTTTTAATTAACTCTTTTTACTAGAAGTAGAACCTAAATCTTTGACATTTGACAAAATTTTATTATTTAAAATTAAAGCAATTTTATTAAATTTCGAACATAATCAATATTTATAGCTGGAAATATTTGAACATACATAAAAAACGATTAATTTACAAATTAATTTAATTAAATCAACAATTAAAAAAAATATTTTAAAATAAAAATTAATAACCAAGTTCCATCTCAATAAGTTTTAGCAAAATTATTGCACAAAAAGCCACAAACTTTTAAAAAAGGGGAAATATCTTAACAATTAATATTAAATACAAATTAATATTCAGACCTCATATCCGTGAAAGTAATTAATGACAAACCAATTAAAACAAGAAAATCCAATATTTGATCCTTTTTTCTGACCGAGTCTTTCATATATTGATAAAAACTATTTGAAAAATTACAAACAAATATAAACATCTAGTTAAATACAAAATAAATTATATATGCTAACTATTTTCTATAATGTTAAAATGTAAATTAAAATTATTTCAATATATAATACATATTATAATTTTATATAAGTTTTAAGTTTAAAGTTTTTAAATAAATGAATTAAACATGCACAAACCTTAAAACTTTGTTTAACATTATAAAGCACCGGCAGTTTAGTCCGCATAGAAATGCATTTATAAGACGACAACAATTTATAGGTCTTCTTAGCCTCAAAGTTGACGGAAGCCGACGATTGGATTATAATTAAAAAACAAATTATAAAAATAAAACAGAAATTTAAAATAACAATTCGAGTATTAAAATCCAATTTATTGCCAAAAGAAAATATAAATACAAACAAAGCTATTACTGTTGATAATGTCATCCAAATAATGCCAAGATACTTTGACCATAAATTACAGTTATATTCAATAATTTCTTTATATATTTCATTTAATTTATACAGAATTTGATTTAAAGAAATATTTTGATTTGTTTTACGTTTTTTGATAAAATCTTTCAAATAATTATTAATTACTTTTTGTTTTAATGTCAAATAATAAGCAATAATTAAATAATAAAACAATTGATATATTACTAAATTAAAACCATATAAACTGTGCAAGGTAAATAGAAATACATAAGGCAAACCAAATAAAAAAAATTCTATCCATGATACATTTAGAAAAATTGGAAAAAATGCCATAAGCAAGCATAAAAATACATTTAATTTAATAAATATATTGCAAATATTAAAAACAATTTTTGATTTGTTTAATAATTTTTTGATAACCAGTTCATCGTCTAAACCGCACTCTTTAGGAGTAATGACTGCAGACATCATATTGAAGACTCGCATATAATTGGGTCTAATATTTTGACAATAGTTATAGTAATGTAGTATTTGATTTGTAATTGCAATTGTTAGTAAAAATATACCAGCTAGATTTAAATGAAAACGCATATGCATAAAATATGGAAAATCTCCAAAATATAAATAAAATTCTCGCGATTTGTTTGGCGATAATACGATTATAATATGACGTATTATATATCCAAATAAACAGCAAAATACAAGAATCGGATGAAATAGTTTTGATCTATGGGTACATCCATTTGGATATTGAGATAAACCTATTCTATAGAAGTGTTTTCCCGCAGAACTCAAATGAAAATTATATGGTAATAAATAATCTGGATTTATTTTATTATTTTTATTATATATTTTATTTTTCATCTTGTTGAATAATGTTAAACTTAAATTTATTACTGAATTAAATTATAAAATATTATTTATTAAAATTATAAAAATATATCAGAATAAATTAATTGTTTTTATGATGTAAGCATGAACTATTTAATTTAATAGCTTTCTAGATATAAAAATAATTTTTTAAATTATATTTTAATATAACAACGTTCACAAGTTTATAATATTAATTTATAAAATTATATAAAATTTTATAATTATTAAATATTTAATAAAAATAAACACAATATTTTTTAATTTATATTTGTTTAGTATTTTAATACAATAAATATAAAATTATTTGCAGTAATAATATTAATATATATAAAACAGTATTTTTCATAACAGTATAACTAAACTAAAACTGGCTATATAAAAAATTAATAAAACTAATGATTCTAATGTGAATAATAAAGTTAAGTAAATTTAATTAATAAAAATAAGCATGTTTAAAACAATACAGTTATGATAAAAAAAATTAATAATGAATTATGTTATATATTGATTTTTAATTAATATAATTTAGCAAACATTTCATTTATTTGCCAAATATAAAGTAATTATCTATAAAAATAAATTGTTATAAAACTGTCTAGATGTGTTACATAACTTATATATTAAAAATTAGAGACAAAAATTAACATTTCAATTAAACGTATTTCAAAAACTATATTCATTAATTTATTTTTGCAATAAAAATTATTCAAAAATAAACGATGTAACAGAATACGTTTATTAAATTAACAAAAATTTATAATTATTTTACACGTTTTGTAAAAATAAAAAATTAATATAAAGTTAGATAAGTTTAAAATAAATTTTTTTATATAAATATAATTTTTAAATTATAAAACAAACATTGAATATTTATTTTTGTAATTAATATGAACAAGAAAATAGATAAATTTATAACTTATAAATTAATAAACTTTTTTAACAAACTATGTTACTTGCTCACGGCTTTAAAAAACTTGGTTACTATTTTTGAAACATTTAACGAAATTAGAAGCTAACTATATTAACTTTAACCGCATCTGGGAACGTCAGGGAAGTTTTTTGGCTGTAACGTTAATATTGAAAAAAATAAGATATTAGTTTTTATAGTTAATTGACATGATAAAAATTATTTAATATAACTAGAAATATAATTCTATGGCAAAGGAAATAAAAATTTTAATTGTTGTGTCAAATGGTAAACACTTTAAATATGCTATTATAAAATGTAAAATGAATTAAATATTTGACTAAAAACAATAAAAGCTTAATATTATGATAAACAAAAATTGTCATGTAAGCATGCTTTAAGCATAAATAATAATTAATATTGTTTTTGTGAATTAATTTATTATATTTATTAAGATAATTAGACTTATTAAATATTAATTCATTCTCAATTAAATTTGTTATTTTAAAAATAGGATTACTACAAATTAGTCAAGACATGAAATATAGGCTAGGAATAAATTTACAGCATAATATAAACAGAAAATTCAAACATAGTTTTCATCTTTTTGGCTTAAATTACAGTTAAATTAATAAAATTAGTAATTGAAAGCATTAGAGCTTAAAAGCCATAAACATTAAAAGCAAAAACAAATTAAAAACTAATTTTTATTATTAGTTACATCGATATAAGTCAAAGATTAGGCAAACCTCCCCTGATTTTAAAAATTTTGATTTATTTCCCCCTAGCATTTGGTCCGCGAAAAGGTACCACTATAAGCGGCCGGCAAAATTTCTGGATTTTTCGGCCAAAATTCGGAAATTTTTTTAAATTGGTGCTAAATTCGGTTTAAATCCAATTACTTAAATTAGATTAAGTTTAATTCCAGTTAAATTAAGCAAAATTTCATCATAAATATATGGGGATTTTAAGCGTTTTTGGAAAAATCTCCTTTGATCCCCCCCCTGGGTTTTGGTAAAATTTTTTAGATTAATCCCTTTTCTAACCCTGGATTGGTCGACCTTCTCGATCTCTGATATAAGTAAACATTTAATTTGTATAAAAACATGAAAAACACAAAATTTTTAATTTTTTTTTTCTAATCTGTAAATAAATTAAAATATTTAAAAAACTATTTTATGTTTTTATGTGTATAACAATTGGTGATCTTAAAAGACAATACTTTTTATAAAATAACAAAAATTGTTTTAATTTGCAGCATAATACAAATTATTTTTAAATTTACAATTTTTAATATAAAGTTTAAACACATTTTATTTAATTAAATAAAGTTACAAAATTATATTTATAATAAAAAATATAAACTTCAATTTTTAATTTAATTACTTCATTATTATTAGCTAGATTTTTAAAACCAAAATTATAAATTTAATCTTAATCATTTATATTTATAGATTTTGCATTGAAAAGATTTTTAAATTAAAACCATATACTTTATAACATGGCAAAATATAAAAAGATTTATATAACATTTTTCAAAATGTATTTAAAAATAGATAAATAAACAAATTTTATTTTAGTTTTAATAATAAAAATTTTCTGCATTTAATTAAAAAAATATGAATGCTCAATATATTTGATTAGTTTTGTAATAAAAGCATAAATTAAATCTTATATTTTTACTGCTACTAAAATTAAACTAAATATAATTAAATTAAGTAAATTAAGTTGAGCCTTTTATTATTAAAATATTAATCAATTAATTATGGCTAATACAATAAGTTTCAATAAAAAAAATATTAGTTTAATAAAATTCATAATCACTAAAATAATTAAAAATGCTTAATTATGCCAACAAATCGACTAGCAAATACGGATTATTCACTAATTATCACAAAAATTATTTTTAATTTAAGTACAAATTATGATTTTAATTTGATTTTTGTAATGAGTTAAACAAAATATTTAGTACTTTTACTTGTTAGTATTTATCAAAGCCACTCCTATTATATGTTTTTTATTCATAGTCTACAATTGTAAAATATTTAAGGTTATCGTTTCAAGCGTATACCAAATACATTTAATTTTAAAGCGTATTTTTAATTAATATTGTTTTAAATTATGTTTACAATAATTTATTTATTGAAATTATTATTAAAAAATTTAAACTGTAAATAAATAAAAATATTTTTAAAATTATTTTATGTTTTTATGTATTTAACAATTGGTGACAATTAAAGACATTACTTTTATGAAATAACAGAATGCATATTAATATGCTGAATATTCCTAATTATATTAGGTATAACAGAAAGTTTTTGTTTATTTTTAAACCGATTAATTTAGAAATAAAATTTTAATGCTATTTTATTTATCGAATTTCTAGAATAATGTAAAATAAATTTTAAAATGTTTTATTTGCTCGTTTAAATCCTGTAACATATATTTTATCATTTAAATATATTATAATAAATTATTAAAATAAATTTATAAAAATTCTAAATTATTTTAAATATGTTTAGAATTAAGTAAAGGAAATACAGTAATTAAAATTTTTAATAAATAAAATATTTCTTCTAATAAATTTTTTTTTTAATTTTTGCTATGTTTGAAAATTTTAAATTTTATAATGAAATAAATTGAAAGTAATACTTTAAATATGTCAAGATAATAATGTATTTAAAGCTCAATTAAAAAAAATTTATTTAAAAATTTAATTTCGCCTTGTTAATTATTTATAGTTTCGTAATAAAATTATGATTGTTTCTAAATAATATTTAATTATAATATTTTTAAAAATATTTTATGGTTTAGTATATTTATAATTAATATTTTAAGGCTTACTCAAAATTTTAATTAACATCTTTATTTAATAAAAATTATTTAATTAAATTTTACTAGCAAAATGGCCAATTTTAAAACAAAATTTATTAAAATACATGGTTAACTGGAATTTAACATAAATATTTATATTAGATGTTGGCAATATAAGGAACAAAAATTTTACAAAATGCAAAATAAATTTAAATTTTTCCGAATAACTAAACACATTATTTAAGGAAATAATTTTACATTATCTTTATAACAAAAAAATACAATTTTCGATTTAAATACTAAATCTTGTTTGCTAAATCTTAAAGCTAAAATTATAAATACAAGCTTAATTATTTATATCTTCTGTATTTAATAACCTTATGCCATTATGTCTAAGTTTTAAAACATTTTTTTTGTAAACTGTATTTTAAATAACTATTTAACATATATTTGTTAACAAATATTTTTTTCATTTATTTGGCCTAAATTCTCATGACAAATTTTTAATAGATTAGTATAAGAATCTATTTATTAAACAAATGAATAATTCTACACTATTTGTAAACAAATCTGTTATTAATTAATAGAAAAATAACAGATCATGCACAATTTTTTTTTGAAAATATGCATTATTTCAATCAGTATTTACCACTATATTTATTCAAAATTTAAATAATTGGTTTTTTAAACTGATAATAATTTTAAGTATGATATATTTATATTAAATTATTTAATTTAAACTAGATTTAGTGCTATTAAGATAATTATGCTTGCAAAATTTTGTGATCGGCAAATCGTTTAGGAAAACTATTTTCAAATGTTAAAAGAATCAATGCCAAATAACATAATTAGAATAGTTTATTAATTTTTATTTATATAATCTTTTAAGCTACCTATTTAATGTAACAAGTCTAATTATATTTTAGAAATATAATAAATCATTTAAAAATTTTGTTAAATTCTATTATAATCAAATCTTTTTTAATTTAGCAAAATAATATTAATAACACAAGAATATATTCTAATCCAAAATTTATTCTTATGTCAATTTATACAAAAGTTATGTTTCTATTTATTAGTATAAATAGTTACTTGTAAATTCTATTAGCTTGGCTTATTTTAATTTGTTTAATTAAAAATTGGTTATATTTTTCTTATTAAACAATATTTACAAATAAGTTATTATAAGATTTTTAAAAATCTACTATTTAAAAAATTGAACTGTAAATTGTTTGACAAAAAACAAGCTTTATTTAAAATGTAAAGTAAATTGTATATGTTAAAAAAATTATTCTATAAATTGATTTGAGTTAAGATATATTCCGGGATTAATTTTTAAAATTTTATTTTTCTAATTATAATTATATAAATTTCTTTAAAGATATTTTTTAAAAATCTACTTTAATTTTTCCGAAATTATTGTCATTTTTATTGCAAAATCACTTTAAATAGTTTATTTCCTAACTAAAAATGTTTTTTAAATCTTTAGTTTTGGTTAACATATCAAAAAACTAATTTTAAAAATATTCATAAATTT
>JAQFXP010001774.1:0-17679 GCA_034693685.1 Belba bartosi
ATAGAATTGATCTGTGAATGTATTTTGAGTTAAGATATTTTTAGGGAACCGCTACTAAACTTATTATCGAAAAAAAAATCTTTATGAAAATGACAACTTTCCCATCATTTCTCGAAGATAAAATTGATGTCATTTGATTCAGTTTTTCAGTCTTTACATGACCTGATTTTAGAATTTTGTTTCATTTTAAACCGAAAAGTTCTAAATAAGATTTTTTAAATTGCCGATTCTTTTAACATTAGAGGGTTCTAAAAATTTTTGCACCCTATTTCTCGACGGATACCTCCTTTATAGTTTGATATTTTTATTTTTTCTTTGTTAATGTTAACTACTTGGCTGTAAACTTTAGAGCTTTTTATGAAGCAGTAAGTTGGTAGTATAGTGGCGTAGTATTAGTTAATTAAAAAAAATTTTAACAGTACTTTTTATATACTGTACGTACTTAATGTTTTTCAATTAATAAGTAAACTTGACATTTAAAAACAATATTAATTAATTTAATTGATATAGTTTTGACATTAAAATTATAAGTGCAAAAATACTCGTGATAATACTTTATCGTAATACCTTATACAGTACTTTGGCGTAATATTTAAGTACATTTAACATAAATTATATATTAAAAAATATATAATAGTAATTGATAAGTTTATTATAAAATTAGCAGCAAATTTATAAAAATAAATTTATTATAAAGCAATACTTTAAATTTATTTTATTTATTAAAAATTAAATAATTATGACAAGTAAGTAAAATCCATTTAAAATCTTTTAATTAAAAAATTAATAAAAAAATATATTTTTTTAATATTTTAATTTTTGAATTAAATTTTATTTAAAAATTTAATTTATGTAACTACAGTAGTTTTAATACAATCATATGATATAAATTAAAAACATAAAAAATATTATTAAATTTTTATTAAATTAAAATTTTAAATAATTACTTAATAATTTATAATATTTATTAATAATTAATATTTTATATGGGTAATAATTATTTATTATAATTTATTAAAGAATTAAATATTTAAGTTCAAAGCAAAATTGTAAAACAAATATATGTTTTAAATTTTAAAAATTTATTAATTATTAATTAAAAAACATTTTAATAAGAATTTAAGTATAAAAATAATATAATATTTTACAGAACTTTTAATAACATGTATATTAATGGTAGTATTGCAAATGGCAAATTCAAGTTTTTATGGTGAATGTCCCCAGCCAATTTGGAAAGTAATTTATCCATGCAACTGTTATCCTAAACCTAATAAACCAGACATTAACTGTGAATTTGTAAATGGACGCAAAGCTGAATATGTGGACTTGGTCGCTTTATTTGATAGATTAACCAATAGATTGAGCAAGTCACAAAAAGATTTTCAGGCATTTAATTTAATTAACGCAAATAATACCGAACTAACTGCAAACATTTTCAAAGATATAAACTTTGAACAAGCAACAATAATTTATAATGATGATTTAAAATATATTGACAAAAATTTTTTTAATGGCACTCAATTGACACTTGATAGATTGACCATTTCTAATAATAAGCATTTAGAAAATTCACCGAAAATATTGTTTGATGTTATACGTAATTTGCCAAACGTTACATATGTTGAACTAACGGAGAATAATATGACAGAAATTCCTGCAAATGGTTTCAAACCAATTGATGGATATGAGAATCAAATCGAAGAATTGATTTTCGATGACAACAAAATTCAATCAATAGCTGAAAATGCGTTTTCATATCTAAATCGATTAAATTTTTTAATAATTAATAATACGTCTATTAGTTATATACAGGAAAATGCGTTCAAAATTGTTCCAGCATCAAATTTGACATTGTATTTGTTTATTCAATACAATAATAAATTAAGCATGTCAAGTTTTACAAAAAATTGTTTGACTTTGTTTAATCGTCCTGTAGTATTAACAATGAAGACAGTTTTAAATATTTACCTTGATAATGAACTTTTTCAGCCATTTCTAAATTCACATAGTTCAAATATACTTCGAATATACGATGGCTTAGATTGTGATGACTGTCGCAACTATTGGGCCTACAATCAGACCGAATGGAATGTTGAAGTTTATGAGCAATGCACTGATGGCAAGCAGTTTAATGATGAAAATAATTTCAAAAAATGTCACTAAATTTCTATTGAATAAAAATTAATTTTAAATGATTTAATCAATTAATTGAAAAAGAAAACTTTAACTAATGTTTATTAAATTAATCAAGAGACAAATTTTAAACTCCATTTTCAGCAAATAATTTAAAATTTAATTAAAACGTATTTATAAGAAATATATATAATTTTAACAAAAATTTTAAAACAAAAATTTAATAACTGGAAGCATAAACTAACCAATTAATTTAATAATTTAAATGTTTTATTCTACATTTGTAAATTGTTGGATAAAAATGAGTATTTTTAGTATAAAATATACTTTTGTTCATTTATTTGAAAATTGTTAAAATTGAATTAAACAATTATATTCAATAGAATAAATAAAGTTTACTATTTATATTGTTTTAAAAATAAGTTTTGTTTTTAAGTCTTAATTTTATAGTTACAACATTCATAAACTGGTTTTATTTCTCACTTATAGGAACATGCCGGCATACCTCGGGCGGGGATAAGAGCATATGGTCTGCTTCACTCTGTATGTGCACTGCAAGTGTATGCGCAGGAATGCGGTATATTTAATAGCTGTAAATATATATAAACTGTAAATGAATAAAAACAGTTTGCATTTAAACTCTAATTTATAGCAACAATAATCTTGCTCATAGTACTCTCTACCTTTTTTAAGAAAATGTAAAATATTTTTAATTAATATATTTTATTGTAATTTTATTATGCATTCATTAACGCGTTATGATAAAATAAAGTATTATTATTATATATTAATAGAACCTTGTTATTTACAAATAGAATTAGAGATTGAGAAGGGGGAAAGAACCAGCCAAAAATTCTCCTGATTTAAAAATTTTTTTATCCCCCCTTAACATTTAGTCCACGAAAAAGTACCTTCTTTGAATTTATTGATTTTTTTTATCCAAAATTAGAAAATATTTACTAAATTGGTGCTAAATCGGTTTAAATTTAGTTTAAATCCGGTTTAAATGCAGGTAAACTTTTATCATAAATATATTTTTTTAAAAACATTTTTGGAAAAATTTCTCCCCCCCCCCCTTATAGGTTTTTGGCCAAAAGATTTTAAAAAATTCTTCCATTAATCTCTCGTGGATCGGCCGATCTTTTTAAACTCTGAATAAAATACAATTATTTTTTGCAAAATAATACCAAATGTATTTGCCTAATAATTTCGCAATTTTTAGATATTTATAATTAAACCTGGCTAATCGGGCAATAAAAAAGTAAAAAGTGATAAAGTTGAAAACGATAATTTTAAAAAATAAAAATTATTTTTAATGTTTACAATTTTAATTTTATTATTAGTAATTTTTAATCTTTAATTTAATTTTATTATTTTTGATTTTTACACCTTCTATATTTATTTATATTTGTTATTTTTAAATTTATTTATTTTAACTTTATACATTAAAATTTTTTCAACAATTATTCTTTTGAGAATAATATATTTATATTTGATTATTACTAAAATATAAAAACTGCGAGAAAAGCCACAATGCCTATGTATTATTTATTCGCCTGTACAAATTTTAACTCTAAAGCCTCCTTGTTTTTAATAAATAAAAATTTTATTATTAAAAATATTAAATATAATATTTTAAATAAAGGTTTAGATTTATATTTGAAGTTAGAAAATAGTATTTTAATATTTTGTAAAATTGCTGAAATATAAAAATTAATTTAATCTTGACAATTTTAATTTACAATTAAAAATATTAAACAAATAATATTTAAAAAAATAAAAACCATGTCGGAACTTATTTTTTATAATTATAAAATTTAATAATAATATTCTCACAATAATATGTAATTTATTTAATAACAGTTTACATAAAAATTATTTTTCTAACTATAAACAATAATGCACTACATTTTATTTTTAAGTTTTAAACTTAAGTTACAGACAAACTAAATGAGATATTTTAATTATTGTTTCGCTATCACACACATATATTAAAGTATAATTAATAATTAAATAAAATATTTATATAAACAATTGTCTTATGACAAAAAATTATATTTGAAAATATAAACACGATTTTCATAGTTTTATCAACAAAAACTCAAAGTCAATGGGGGGGGGGGTTATTTACAAGAAACTTTTATCTACTACAGTTTAGTAAAAAGAAAATGTTTGAGTTTTTTTTTAATAATACAATGAAAATTATGTTTATATATTTTAAACATCATTTCCAGTCATAAGAAAATTGTTCATATAAATATTTTATTCAATTATCAATTTTGCTTTAATATATGGATGTGATAGTGAAAAAATAATCTAAATATCTCATTTAGTTTGTCTGTAAATTAAGTTTAAAATTTATAAATTGTAAGAAGATATCGCATTTTTAAGCATGCATAACTCTTCAAATAATAAAATTAAAAAAATATTTTTTGCATATTCTACCATTATATTATATAAATTAATTATGATTAAAATAAATTTTAAAATAAACATTTTTTCCGATCTTCCGACATTACCTTTAATAACAATAATTTTTTTGTATGGTATTAATCAATCAATTACTCAATGATTGATTTTTGGTAAAATATAATTATTTTGTTAAAACTTAAAATAAACTGTTAATAAAAATCAATATAAAATATTAGATTATTTTGCAGCAAATAAAAATATGAATAATTGTAATTTAAAATAGAATAATGTATAACAATTAAATCAATTACGAAAATAATAAAATAAAATTTTGTAATTAAGTTCATAAACAGTAAAAATAACATTTAATTTAAAATAATAAAAAATTTTAAAAATTAAAATATTGTTATTTAAATGTAATTTTTTAAAATTAAAATCTATTTTAATTTTAATTTTTTTTAATTCTAATTTTTTTATCCAGCCTCAATTAATAGAAATAAAGGTAAACCGTATATTAAATAAATTTAATTATATTTTTACAGTTTTATTAATTGAATTAAATATTTTTTAAAAATTTATTTAATAAATTAAATTAAGGATACAACGATTTGTTTATGAAAATGCGAAAAGTAGCAGTTTTATTTGCAAAAAGTAGTTATTGTTTACACTTAATTTAATTAGTATACTTGCTACAATAGTAATAGACATAAGCGTGTAAATAAAATTAATTTTATAATTTTCGTTACAAAATTAAAGCATTGTTTATGTTTAGGTTATTTAGTTAACAAATATTTATTTCCGTAAGTCGTGTGTTTATTAATATTTACTTTAATTAACAAATTATTTTAAATTGAATTTAACTTAAATCAGAGATTAAGAAAAGGGGAACAGTCAAAAATCTTTTTAATTTTGAAAATTGGCATTTATTCACTTTAGCATTTTGTTCGCAAAAAGATATACTAGTATGATTTTTTGTTGATAAAAGTTAGAAATTTTTTTATAAATTGGTCCTAAATTCAGTTTAAATTCAGCTAATTTGAGAAATATATTATCATAAATATAAGGGTTTTTGAGGTTTTTTTTGGCAAAATTCCTCTCTTGATCCCCCTGGTCGGCTGAACTTTTTATTCTCTGTCTTAAACTTAAATTTAAACTTGGTTTGTTTTTGTATTATTCTTTATAAATTTTGACTTTAGTTTTATGTAATTATTATGTAAAAAAATTTAATCAACAGAACAACAATTAAAGTATATAATAAAAATTTTTATACATTAAATTTAAACATAATACAAATTCCATTAAATTAACTTTATTTAAAAACAATTTATGAGTTATAGAACAAACATATGTGAGACTAAACGATTAAATCAAATTAAATGAAGGCCTAACTTTAAAATAAAATTTATATAGATGTATCGATATATTAGTGCTGAAGTTAAAATTTATATATTTTTATTGATTACAAATGTACATAGCTTATGTACTATTATTTTCGTCACATAGTACATAAGCTATGTGCATTATTAATCAATAAAAATATAAAAATTTCAACTTGAGCGTTAACTTTAACATCGATATAAATTTATTTTAAAGTTAGTCCTCCATTTAATTTGATTTGCTCGTTCAGTCCCACATATTTGTTTTTGTTAACAAACTATTAATATTTTAAATCATACAATAAAAATAATTAAATTTGAATTAACATTTGAATATTATCAGTTATTTAGTTATAAAATACTTATATACTTACGTATACAGTATTAGTTATATAATATATGATATTGATATATTAACTATATAAGTTAATCATTAACTCTAGAAATGCTATTTACTATTTTAATAATATTTATTTACAGGTGTGTTGTATTTAAGTTGTAAAACTCGTCGGGGATATTGAACTTTTTTATTAATGATATTAACATTATTTACATTTACACGTATAGTTGCATTCATATAATATTTGTAAATATTTTTGAAAAAAAGGTGACAAATGTCTGAAAACATTAAAATTGAAAAACCAAACCATAGACTGAGAATCGATGAGAAGAGACACAAATACTCTTCGAAATACAATTTTGAATAAATTTCATAAATAGTGACAGGTTGATTCGATATTTGTAATTCTAATAAAAATTTATTTTTGTTTGATTTCTCTGAAAAATCGGGATTTTTATCAATTTCTATTTTTAAATACTCCACAGATTTATATTTACATAAATTATTACATTTTTCAATTGTTTCAAAAATAGAATCATCTTCATCACTTCCAAATTTTAAAAAATTATCTTGGTCAAAAATAAATCTTTCATAAGGGTAAAGTTGATTTTTATTTATATAATTAGCAATCTCACATTTTAAAACACATTCATCAAAAAATGTAGTATTATTATTATCTAATGAACCAAATTGATAATTAACAATTGTTTTTGTATATTTTAAATTGATGCGTGATAATTCTTTTATGTATAATATTTGTATTCTTTTTTGATAATTCTCATACACTAATTCTCGGCCATTATGTAACTGAACATAAATAAAATTATCATAAATTTGTGTTTTATTTTTGATATGTATTTCTACAAAATATTCATATTTGTCATTAAGTATGTAATTATCGTTTGGTTTGCCATCTAATTGCAAAAATATATTAAAACAAAAAGTATCCCCGTTTATAGATTGGGTATAATTTGCAATTGATTTACAGTTTTCATAGTTATCTTCAAATCTACTTCTTTTAAATAATCGACAATCAAAGGGTAGAAACGGTGGGTTTAATGCTTGAAATTGTTTTTTTATACTTAACTGGTTTATATAATTAGAATACATCAATCGATCAACTGTCTGATTTTTATCTTTTATTAGCTCATGTAAAATATGCTGGTTAAAAATTGTACTTTTGTCAAAACATATTCTAATTGAAGGCATCTGTGTATCGGCTTTAAAAATGACATTTGTGGCTAGCTCATTTGAAAAATAAATTTCATTTATTTTGTATAATTGATAAATACAACCAACAAAGCAAATGATGCTTGATAAAAATTTGTATATTAATTGTATCTGTATTTTCATTTTTGTATTTTTATAGTTGTTTTTGTTGTAAATAGAAATTAAATTTTGAATACAATTTAATTATTTCAAAAACAAGCAATTGTTTTGCAATTAAATATTATCGATTAATTGAATATAAATTTTCTTATGTTTTAGGTTAAATGACGTATTTTGATCAAGACAAACCCTTAAAGTGTGTAGTCCTTGAGTTATGTGAGAGTAGTTTATATATTTGTAAAATAAATAAAACGACAAGATTTTGATTAAAGATGTCTTGGCTAAAATTAAAAAATAGAAAACATTTTTATAATTTATATTAAGTTGCAAATAATTGTGCAATGCTAAGTTGCGTACTTTGAAATAAACTAACTTGAGTTTATTTGAGTTTTGTTTAAAATATGTTAAAACTTTAGTTTACAAATGCATTAATATTAAATATTAAATTTTTTTGATACAAATTTATAATATTAAACTTATTTGTATTTTAACTTCTTACAAACTAATTACACTTTATAGTAAAAGTTTTTATTATAATGCAATTTTTATGTTTAAAACAATGTAATATAAAATTTTAGTTAAAATAAAATAAAATTAACTTAGAAAAATTAAATTAATTAACATAAGTTATCAATTGTGTAATTAATTTTTGCCAATTATTTAATTACAAATAAATTTATAATGTAAGAGATCTATTACATAATGAAAGAGATTTATAGTATTAATTTGCAATTAATTTTTAAACAGTTTTAATTTACAGTATAAACACATTTGTCTAATCATGAGTCACAGTCAAAGCAAAAGATAATATTTAAAATCAGAGATTAAGAAGGTCGGCTGATCTAGAAGGGAGGAGATCAGAGGAGGATCACTTCAAAAACGCTCAAAAAGTACCCATATATTCATGATAAAATTGTATCTAATTTAACTGGATTTAAACCAAATTTAGCACCAATTTAGGCAAATTTCCTAAGTTTGGGCAAAACGATGAGGGGTATTTTTTTCGGACTAAATGCTAGAGAGGGGGTGTAAATGATAATTTTTAAAATTAGAAAGATTTTTGGCTGATGCTTGTTTAAAATGTTTGCTATTTATTACAACAATTACTTTTCTAATTTATTTTGCTTTAAAATTAAGTTTCAAGTTATTTAAAATAGAGTTTAGCATGCCAAACAAAGACTAAATCGAATTTTTTAAAATAATAACTTTACAGCCAAAAGGATCTCTAATCCTTTCAGTTTTGGCTAAAACCAGTTATTTATTCTTTAATCGCTTTAACTGTTCTAAAATCAATTATCAAATTTCTTAAAGCCGTAAACGGTAAAAGAGGACTCATTGTTAAACAGGGATCGAAAAGGAGGGATTAGGCAAAACCCCCCCATGATTTTGAAAATTTGGATTTATCCCCCCCTAGCATTTGGTCAGAGAAAAGGTACCCTCCTCTCGACGTTTTGACGGCCGCCGTAGGCGTCCGGCAAATTTTTTTGGTTTTTGGCCCAAAATTAGAAAATTTTTCCTGAATTGGTGCTAAATCCGGTTTAAATTCAGTTAATTTAGGCAAAATTTTGTCATAAATATATAGGTTTTTTGAGCGTTTTTGGAAAAATCCCCTCCCTGATCCCCCCTCCTGGATCGGCCGACCTTCTCGATCCCTGTTGTTAAACAAACAAATTGCTTGTTGACAAATTTGCAAATATATTACATTCGAAAACTTTTCAGAAATAAATATTTTTAAATTAATATTTTTCATACCTGTTAAATTACTTTAGCTGATTAATCTTTTCTTTATTTATTAAAAAATATTTAAATATTAAGTTTAGTTAAATTTAACTGACTATGTTGCTATGTTAAAAGATGAATTAAAAATAATAAAATTTCAAATCCTTTTTATACGTTTTTTTAATAAATAAAATATAATAATTGCAACATTTAATTTATATAAAATTATATATATAGAATAATTAATTATACATTAATTTCTTTTAAATAAAAATACAATTATTTTTTTTATTAATTATCTTTGCAAATTATAAGTTATAAAAATTTATTTTAGTAAAAACATAATTATTATTATATTAAAAAATTTTATTTATTGTAACATTGATTAAAATAATTATTCTTGGCACAAACAATATAAAAGTATATTATTGCATTTGATTATTTTAGCAAATAAATATAATTTTAGATAAATTTAATTATAATTATAAATGCATTAAGCAAAATCTATTTTTATTGATTATTTAAATAAATAATATTAAAATTTTTATTTTACATATAGATTTGATAATTATATATTGTGATAAAATTAATTAAATTGTTTGCAAATTATTAAATTAAAATTTATAATAACTATATTACAAAATTACATAATTTATTTAACAAAATAATATTTTAATTTACAAATTTTAAAGTTATTATTTATTTTTAAAACTTACTTTTTATTTTTATTTTATTAAATAAATTTATCCATTAAAACAAGACAGTATTAATTAAATACGTTTTACATAATTCTGATAGTCAATTATATATTAAATTATTATGTTTAAATTCTAAATTCTAAACTACAAAAAAGACCTAGGCCACCGCTAATGGAGCTTTTTCCTTAAAAAAATTGTCTCTCTTAATTAATTTAGCAAGTACTAAATGCAATAAAACCTAATTTAAAATTTTTGCAAAATTAGAAATAAAATAAAAAATTTTTAAATTTAATTTTTAATATAAAAAAATTGAAAGTTTACAAAATGATAAATAATTTATTGACCGCATTGAAATGAAAATAGATTTGTATAATCAGTTTTGTCCACTAGTTACTAATAAAATCACATAATAGAGGCAAAATAAAATTAATTAAAACTATTTTTTATTTTAATATTTAGTGTAATTAAAAGATTGGTCTACTTTCTCAGTCCCTGATATAAAGACATATGTTAAATAGATAAATAACAAATCCAATAAATAATTTGCAAAAATTCAGTGCAAAAATAAAAAAGTTAACATTAAATCTGAGCTCACCAAATATAGACTTAAATTTTTTCTTTTTACATTAATTTAATATTTTAGCTGGGTAAACTTTTATTACTGTACACGTAGTCAAAATGTTAATTGGTCAATTCTGAATAATAAATAAAGAAATTTTAATTAAATCAATGTTTAAACTAATTTAAATAAATTAATTAAGTGAAGCATTCGATGGCTATAATAAAGTGTTTATAAACTGTATTCGAAACCCAATACTAAATCAGTTCTAAATTAACGGAAGTTATTTGTACGCGAACTTCCGGTTTAGAGTGCAAGTTAACCAGCAACTAATTAAAGTGATAATTAGTTGTGTCATAAAGTTCAAATTGCAAAGTGTCGATCGGACACTACAAAACATCTAAACCACCCAGGGAGGCCAGGGATGGTATAACACATCTTAACAAACATAACGCGTACAACCCGTAGTGTGTCCTCCAGAGAAGCCTACGTGCAGTGCAACACGCCCCTTACCGAACACTTTCCCGGAAGGAACACCACAGTTTTGTTTTTTTTTGTTTAAAAATTTTGTTATTTGTTAATTTTAATTATTTTTATCATGTCAATTTACCATAAAAACTAAAATTATATTACAATTTATATTAGCATTACAGCTAAATATTTCTTTAACATCCCGATTGGCAATTAAAACTTACATAAATAGTCTTTATTTTTTTAAATTAATTTATCAATAATAATAAAATTTTTTTAACTTCGTAAGCAAGATAAATATTCAAATTCAATTTTTATTATTGTTATAGCAAAAAAGTACATGATAACTAATAAGCTATTTTGTTTGGTTTGAGCTAAATAATTTAAATAAAATTATTGTAACAAAAGACTTTATTATTGTTTTGATTAATTTATTACAGTAACTGTTAAAATGACAATTTAATAAACATTTCAGAATTATAGTTACAAATACTGTATTTGAATTGACTGCTTTATTTATTTTGTAAATTAAATAAATTTAATTTATTTCAAACAAGTTTGGTTAAATAATAAGTTATAGTAAATTAATCTATAGCATTTATTTAAAAATATTTTTAAAAATTCTAAATTTTATAGAATTGTAATTTAATTAATACCAATAAATCCTTATTTGATTTGAAGTCATTATTTCATACTCAGCACCATTTTTGCAAACAAGTTTAAAATAAAAATAATCATAACTAAGTCCAGTTTTAATTTTTGTAAATGTCAAATTAATCAAGTTGTCATTAGTAGTTACAGTTATTTTTTCTGATACATCGATTGGTTGTAAATCTAAAAAATTAAATAAAATTCTGATATTATATAAATAAATTCTAATATTTAAATTAAAAACTTGCCATATTGTTGCTCATTAGGATAATTTGCAAAATTAAAATGAAAAAATTCTTTGTAAGGATTTTTTCCCGTTAGTAGCGTTAAATTAACAAGTTCTTTTGAATAAATGAAATGCTTTATAGAAATAAGTGCATTAGTTCCAGGTTTTGCATTAGTCGTGTTGGCGCTTAAGTTAACATAGTCTATTTTATAATAATAATTTTAAATTAAATTGTCAAATTTGTTTTAAACTTATTTTACCTTTTGCCAAGTCTACTTTGTCGCTAATAATTGTTTGATTTTTATAATAAACATTGCATTTATATTGAGCTTGCACCAATAAAATACCAGTTTCGGAATTAATAAGCCTATCTTTGCTTAGAAAAACTGTTAATCGATTATTTTCGTTAATGTCTACATTGAGCAAGCCATTGAATTTTATAACTGTAAAGTCTAAAAAATTATTAAATTAAAAAAAGTAATTAAACTTAATTTAAATTTGTTAAAATATTTAGCTTAATAAGATTAAAATTACAAATGTTGACATTAATAATAATTATTAAAATATATTGCTATAATTTTTATACACATACTTTTATCATTTGGGTAAATAATTTTAACAAATTCAACATCATCCTTGGTCATTGTAATTTCTCTAATAGCATTAACATTTTTAAATGTACATTTTAGTTCAAACTGTTTGTCTTGCTCAGTTACTTGTAACAAAACTTTTTTTGCCAGAACTGTTTCAGTATTGTCTTGCGGAGTAACTTTTGCAGCAAGATAAATAAATGAAATAAAATAGAATATTATATTCATTTTAATAAAAATGTTTTGATAATTTCATTCAATAAGAAATATTTTATAATAAATAAAATTTATTAAATTTTTGAATTTATACTTTTTGTTAATCTAATATTACATAAATAATTTTAATTTGTTCGTGTGAAATTTTACATAAGAACAGTAAATCAACTCAATACTCTACTGTAAATAACAATAAAAAAGTCAAAATTAATTTTTTTATTAATTGTTTCTCAGCAAAAAAATGTTTGTTAATTTTTATTGTTTTAATCTAAAAAAATAAATTTTATACATTACATAACCAGTTCTTATATTGACAAATGAGCCAGTTAAATCTAGTAAATAATTAATTTAATAAATTCGTTTGCAAGATTTTTTCTGAAATTTAATTTAAATAGTTCAATTGTGATTCCAATAATTGTTTTAAAGACTTTTTTTATTAAACCTTTTTAAATTATCATAACTTTACTTTAATACAATAATAAATTCAAACTATTTGTTAACTAAAATTTTGTATTTATCTTATTTTTAATTAAAATATACTTTTGTCTATATTAATTTTGTTTGGTTACTAATTTTTAAAAATTTTGTATCTAAAATTAGATTATTGTGTTTAACTCTAAAGTGGTATTAAAGTGTAGTAATAATCAAAAAATGTGATTTTCGCACAAAAACAAAAAATAAACAAATTTAAATATCTGAACTCAATTTGATTTATAGTTTAAAGTTTACAGGATTAAGTATAATTATTAAATTAAAGTTTTAAAACATTAATTTAATTTAAGTTAAGATTGTACCGGGAGAGTTTAATTGAAAGTATATTTTTATTTTAAATAAAAATCAAAATTTATGGTGACGAGTAACTTTAAAGTTGTTCAATTTTAATTAAAACTATTAAAATAAAAGTTTTTACTAAATATTAATATTTTAGTGTAATATATAATTTAATTTTTACAAGAATCAAAATAAAGATTTGAACAAACATTTTAAAAAAATAACCGCTTATAACCAAATTCATGCAACAATCAATATAAAATTAAGTATAGATATAAATTATAAATTAAGATTATATTTTATCTAGACATTATTAACAATAAATTAAGATAATTTTATTTATTAGATACAAGTGAATTAAGAAGAATTAAGATACTAGATTGCAAATTTGTACAGTTAAGTGTGTAATATATAAAAAGTCACGTATTTTGTTATGTAATTAATTTTAATAGTTTTGTGAGTAAACTAAAGTGGACTTAAGTTTTGGACTTAATTATTATATTTTAATTTATATTTTTCAAAACAAAAATTGTGATAATAATAATTAATCAAATTTTATATTTACATATATATTTATAATCTTATACATAAAATATAATCAATATATATATATATATTAACCTTATCTTACCTGACCAAAGTAATAACCATCCTATCAGGGTTGTGATAGCCATCTGGCTTATCGGATCTTTCAGCTTTACCTTAGCTATGCACTTATAATCAAAGAATTAGTTTTAATTAAGTTGATTGATGTGTTTGCCGTTTCTTTCAGTTAATCCCCGCTTTACTAGTAATTCATGTAATGTTCTGATAGAGAGGTCTTTATTAAGAAATGGCCAAATTATATTATTCAATAACTTAAAAAGAGGTCCGGATTAATCTGTTTGCTTTTTTTAAAAACTTTTAACATGTATTTCTATTAAAGAAATTATTGAAACAAATTTGATACAGGAACGACTCTTTATAAAATTCTTTATTCAAAATTACAAAAAAGTTAATAGTTACAGCACAGACACGTATTCACAGTTAAAGATTAATTATAAAATTAAATATATATTAGTTATATTTAAGCTTAACTCAGGGTCTATAGTCAAACATGCTTACAATACGTCTTTATTTGTTACTGGTTTAATATCTCAATTATTTATTTATTATAAATTTTAAACTTAAAAACCAATAAAAACATATTCTTGTAATAAAAACTTATAGAACAAGAAGTCAATAAGCTCATAAAACTATAACATTAAGAATTACATTGTCTAAACATTAAAAGTAATAAAAAGATGTATGAAATGCATTTAATTAAATTGTTGTTAATAACTAACAATATAACTATTTACGTGAATAATTATTAACACAGATTGTGCAATATTATTTAACGTTTACTTTAATTTTTTAAAAATAGTTATATAAGAGCGGCACTGCTTTTATTGTTTACATTGGCTGAACAACAAAAGGTTGCGTATTTTCAATGATATGAAATCTAAATGTTGATAATGTTGTGCTTTACTGTATATCTGTATGTACTGTCATTTTCATGTATTGCCTATTGTTTTAACAATTGTCACTAACTTTTATTTTGATTGATATCGTCGATAGAGTTGTAATAAAATAGCTGTTGATTTGAATTGTGATTTACAAATAACAAAAAACAATTTACTTATATTATTTAAAAATACAAAAATCATAATTTTCTAGTGAATTATTATAATTTTAATTTAAAATATTTGTTTAAAATGAATTGCGTTTAATATTATTTAAATAATTAATATAAATACTAGCTTTTTAAATTTAATAAAATATTAAAGTTAATTAAAAATACATTAATATTAAAAGTTTTTAAAATTACATTTTGATTTAGTTGCAAATATTTATTAAATAAAACTTTACAGAAAAAAATATTAACATAAATATAATAATAATAATATCTCATATTAATCAACATGAATATAATTTGATTCAACATAATTTTGCCTGTTATAGTTATCATACCAAATTATTTTAAAATGAAATACATCTTTAATTGCAATACCAACATTTGTAAATGTTAACGTGATCAAGTTAGATTTAATATTTACATTTATTTTATCAGCTAACTTGAAATTCATTATATCTATAAATTAATAAAATATTTTATTACAAATTTTTACAATTTATAAATTTATATAAATAACTCACCATATTTATTTTGAGTAATTAAAATATTTCCAAAATTAAATTTGATAATATCACCATACCAATTATATAAAGTTAAACTTGTATAATTTTTTGACGGTAAATAATAATTAATAAACATGGTTAAGTTACTATTAAGTGCTGGTTTATATGACGATGCGTACAGATTTACAATATCTATTATATATTAAAGTTAAAATTTTGAATTTACTTATTATTTATAAAATGATATAAATATTACCGTTAAACACATTAATTTTGTCATTAATAATTGTTTGATTTTTTAATGCAGCGCTACATTTATACCAAGCTGGACTAATCAATAAGCCAGATTTATCTTGACCAATTATTAGTTTTTTAAGAATCACAGTTATTGCTTTGTTCTTATCAATGTTTAAATCGAGCAATTCGTTAAATTTTCCAAACAGGTCCTCTTTTAAAAAATATTCAATTAAATTTTACAATATATTAAAGCAAGCTTTAAACATACTTAATTATAATTGTATAAAAAATAAAAATAATTAATGTTATATAAATAATGCTTTCAATTAAAATATTTATGAAAATAACAATAATAAAATAATTAAGACAATTTTAAATGTTATAATTAATTTTTACTTTTATCGTTATCATAGAATATTTTAACAAATTCTATATCATTCTTGGTCATTGTAATGACTTTAATATTTTCCACATTGTTAAATGTACATTCAAGTTTGAATGAATTATCGTTCTGTCCATTCAATTGCAACAATATATTTTGTGAAATAACTGTTTCAGTTAAGCAAGCAAAATAAATAATTGCAGTTATATAAAATAATTGATTCATGTTGATAAAATTTTAATTAATTTACTTAATATAAATTTTTATGATATAATAATTTGTTACATGTTTGTATTTATACTTTTTTATAATCTAGGTTTACGTAAATCAAATTGAATTCGCTATAAATATTAATAAAAATGTATTATTTGATTATAAAATATTAGCCGTATCTTGTTTTTTACAAATAAAATACTGCAAAATACTAACAAATATAGTTGTCTAATAATTACGTAATTTTTTAATATTTAGAATTAAACTTGGCTAATCGTCGTAATAAAAATAAAAAGTGGTAAAGTCGTAAACAATAGTCAAAAATAAAAACTACTTTTGATGTTTACATTTTTAATTTTATTACGATACTAATATTTTTTTTATTTTATTGTTTTTAATTTAATTATTTTTATTTTTACACCTTCTATGTTTGTTATTTATAGTAAACGTATATTAATAAAAGTTTACATTTATATTTTAAGTTAGAAAAAAGTATTTTATTGTGCTATAAATCTATTGTGCATTATAAAAATTAATATAAATATTAGATTATTTAGCAACAAATAGAAATATTAATAATTGTAATCCAAAATAGAATAAATTTATTAAAAATTATATTATAATATTTAAAACAATTACAAAATTTTAAGGTTTATAAACAGTACAAATAACATCTATTAATAATTAAAAATTTTTAAGAATAAAAACTTATTTTTTAATAATTTTTATATAAATGCAAGTTTTCTTATTTATTTAAGTCTACCTTTATTTTTATTTTTTTTAGCTAAACTCAATTGATAGAAATAAAGGTAAACCGTATATTAAATAAATTTAAATATATTTTTTACAGTTTATTAACGGTAATTAGGTTTTTTTATTTTTGTTAAAATAAAATTGTATTACATATTGTATAATATGTCACTATTTTATATATTGTATGATAAAATTAATAAATAACAAAAAAAATTAAATAATTGATGTGTTAATTGTACATGTATTAAATTTGTAGAAAAATATGAATTTATTCAAACAAACAATCAAAATAAATAATTGAATTTTTTTTTGTTAAAAATTAATTTAAAATCATACAATAATAATATAACAATATAACAAAAGATCACAGTTTTGTCACAAATCTTTCAAATAAAGTATTTACAAAATCGGAAATAAGAGTTCTGTCATTAGCGCCAAAATAC
>JAQFXP010001775.1:0-17678 GCA_034693685.1 Belba bartosi
TCTAGACCAATCTTTTGACAGTTAATCATTAATGTCTTTAATAATAAGTTTAACAAACTTGAGTTTCCTATCATAAGCTACTGTAGTTACAAAGCACTACAAATGGGAAAGAATAACATCTCATTGATTTGAACCGTATTTTTTTCTATATTGTACATTCTCTCAACATTTAATTATTAATTAAGTTTATTTATAAAATTTAGTTAGCAAATTTTATTTAAGTTTTAAAATTAATTAATTAAATGCTATGTTTAAAAAACAATTTGTAACAAGCAAAAAATATTAAAGTAATATAATAATAATAAACAATTTTAAAATATATTTTAATTTAAAATTTTAAAATATACTTATTTGTAACTAAATTTAATTAAAATTATTAATATTTTAAACTTTAATAAAAATTTTTATTATTAATAATAATTTTAAAAAATTAATTTTAATAAATGAATTAAACTAGAAGTAATATTAATAAATTAAAATACTAATTAAATTTACTTATTAGTAATAAAAAATTTTGACATTATTTGATTTATTCTCAACTTAAATTTAATCTGTAAATAAAAGTATGTTGTTATTGTTTCAAAAGTTTTAGCTTAAGTATTAATTTTTTTTAAATTCTATAATTTATTTAAGAATTGTTTACCAAATTAATTGTAATTTAATACTTAATTTACAATAAATTTTAGTTTTTTTAATTAAATTAAATTAAGTTTTAATCTAATTAATAGTGTACTAACATTACTTTAAATTAACATGGGAAATGAAACAAATTTAATAATTAATAGATTCAACTAAATATACTAATTATTTTGCTTAGTATGAGTGATAAATTAATTGACTTTACAACAAAAATTTAATAAGCATTTGTTTCGTGATGTAAGGATAGGGTTGGCTTTGATATCGCTTTTGATTAACAAATCTATTTTCTGCTCTTATATGGAGACTAAAGTACTTTAGTGATGCGTTTGCGTTATACATGTTATTGCACTAAACTATCGAATAAATGATCTGATGTTTTGAAAAAACATAATTTTAATCAAAGGTAGTGCTACTCAATAATAATATAGTAATGATCTAATATAAACATAATTATATGCTATGCCTAGACGAGACTAGAGGCACTACACTATGTTTGCCTGTTAAAGGCTTTACTGTGACTCAAATACAAATTTTAATTAACTTTTTAGCATGTGCAATGTGTACTATCTAAAAGTTTAATATAATTTACCTATTCAAAACATTTTATTTCCAAATAGATATACATTTTAAATTATTCAAACTGTTATACAATTTTTATTTTTTTATTTCTTACTAAATAAACTAACAATCTTAAATTATTTCTTAAATTAAAAAATTAAATCAAATCTATTAATCTAGTTAATATACTAATTATATAATATTGCCGCAGTTTTAAAACTTTTTCCTTCTACTATATAAAGCTATTATAATTAATATTTTTAGAGTAATTTTTATTGTATTTTAAGAATAAATAAAATATTTGTATTTTTCAAAAATATATATGAAAGCATAGAATTTTTCAAACATTACAGTATTTATTTTAAAAAAAATTTAAACATAAATTTCTATTTTTATATGTAAACAAACATGCAATTTTATAAATTTATTAAACAAATAACAATTTATAAATTACTATAAATAAGTAGAAAAAGCACATTAAATAATAATAAATTACAGATTAAAAAAATTGAGAAAACTATTTCATTTGACTTATAATTGATAGATTGCGCTCTATATGACATGAATTCTGGTTTAGGTTCTGAATATTTTAATAGCTAAGTCTATATTTTATGTTTAGTTTTTAATTAGTTTAATTTAAAAATTTTAATATTTAAAAATTTTAATATTTAAAAATTAAAATTTTTACATCAAACATTTGTAGAAACATTATTTATATCTAACATTTATACTCGACTACAATACTTAGTTACTTTAATTATCTTTTGGTAGTTGGGTATAATAAACTTTGGTAAAATAAACGAATATGATTTTTGGGTATGGTAGTTGGGTGTAAAAGAACAACCGAGTATACAGTAGTGGTACTACTTCTAGCTATTGATATTAGTAATTACTAATTAAATTACAATATGATAATTATATTGCATAAAAACCAAAAATAATTGAGAAACAACTTCTAACCAATTTAAAAATTTGTTGTTGTTGTAATTTTAACAACATAATTAAAAATTAGCTTGGGGGTTTTACAGTCATTTAAAAAATAACAATTTGTCCTTCTCTCTCTCTCTCTCTCTCTCTCTCTCTCTCTCTCTCTCTCTCTCTCTCTCAAATTTTAAAAATGAAAAAACCGCAAAAACTATAAAAATTAATTGAAATTGAAAAATTATTTTGTGTAAAATTTTAGAAAAAATATAATAAAATAAAATATAATATAATAATTATAAACATTTTTAGTCAGGACAAAATTATTGAAAAGGTTATAGATTACTGGTAAAAATATAATTCAAAGTTTAAATTATATTTTGTTGAATTGTCTCGTTTGGTGTGAGAAAACCGACCAATTATGCACTTCTAGTCACTAATACATATTATACGTATGATATATAATATTTTGACTTTGTTTATATATATTAGTGAACGAGTCAACCGATTGCGACATAATTGCTCTAAAGTTGAAATCAAACGATACTCTCATAACATATCCTATGAATCAGAGGTTATAATATAAAAATATTATTTGAGTTAAACTTTAAGACAGTTATTAGATTGAATTGAGAGGGAGAGAGAGGGAAAGGGAGGCAAAGCGAGGGAGAGGGAGGAAGAGGGATGGTTATATGGGGCATTTTTCCTAGTTAATATTTATTTTAAATAAACTCTATTTTCTCTGTAATACTGACAGACAGAGTACAGTATATAATATTTGTAAACTATATAATAATATTGAAAAAATATGCAAACTTAAATTTCGGTATAAAATCAGCAACTTAAATAAAAGAAAATCAACAACATAAAAAGTGTGCTAGTACAATAAAATAAAGTACTAAAGATTAATTTTGTTCTAATTAAAACAGACAATTAAATTTAAAACGATTAAGTTAAATTTAAGTGAAATAAATCAAAGTTTTTTAATTATGAGTTTGTATTTTTGGAAAGATATCAGGAAGTTATTTCAAAAATATTATGTTGCAAATAGAGAGATACGCAAAAATAATTGTAAGCTTTAGTTAATTTTTTGATTGCAGTCATATTTTGCATCTAATTAAAGGTAAATTGCAAATTGTTTGGACAGAAGCAAAATGCAGCTGCACTACAGTGTTGTGTCGATTATAGCGAATAGTATTAATATTTTTTTAATTTAAGATTCTATGCGTTTTGATTAGTTCGTTGCTGTCATACCTGTGTTTGGGTTCTCTATTATTTAAGGCAAAGACACAAAACCTGAACCATTAATAAACAGCGACTATAAAAACTATAGCAAAATGTACGCCTACTTCCTGTGTCGCCACTCATTCTTATGACACTCTTAGTTGGTGTGACTTTTACTAAAACAAATTATTATTCTCGTCAATCGACTGACAAATATTATTAATAACACAATTATAATCATTACTGTTTTGGCAAAAAATAAAAGGACTCGACGAACAATAAAGAAGAGTCAAAAATATACAAAAACACTACAATTATTCTTTCTATACAACCATCTATAGTAAAGACAAGTTTCACATATTTACGCATCACTTCTGCCTAAAACTAAGGAAACTTAATTTATATCTAGCTGAAAATGCAAATTCAATTGCAGCTGTTGGTCAACATTGAATCTAATGCTTCAAATAGTTTTCAAATGATTTTTTTAGTGTTTTTTCTACAGTTGCGTTCATTTTGCTTAAATTACTTAGAATTGACTTAGAAATCAATTAATCATTATTTGCACAAAATTTATTAATTGTTATTTGATATGATATCAAAACACTTTTCTTTAAAAGTTTGCAAATTTAAAAAGTAGTTATAAATTCATTATCTTATAAAAATCTAATGATTTTTGTCTTCATTATTTAAATTATAATTTTTTAACCATTTATTGCTGTTGTGAACATTGAGTCAAATTTGAGCAATACCTGTATAAGACGACTTCACAGACTTTTAAGCTAGTGCACAGTACAGTAAAATTTTAATTTTTTTTTATTGCTTTTTAAGTCATTTAGCAAGTTAATACCCAAAATTATAATTTTTAATATTATATTTCAATAAATGTATAAAATATTATTTAAATTAATTATATAATTTTAAATCATCTAAAACAATTATTAATAAAATTTATTTTTATTAAAACACAAAGAAACAAGTTAATTTATTAGAAAAATAGAATAAAATAGAAAAAATAATAAAATTAATTAAATCAGTAATTAGTTTACTGAAATAAAAATAAATTTTATATATATTTGTACTTACTTTTGTATATTGATTAAATTAAGTGCAAAATGTAATTTAAAATATATTTACTGATAATTTAAAGCGGCTTGTAAAAAGCACAGATAACGTAGTTTGGGTTGAATAAATATATGAGAACATTTTTATGATAGAAAGTTTTTTGCAATAATTGTTTTGTAGATATAAAAACTACTTGTTAATGTCTAAATAAAAAATTGTCAAAAAGTCGGAGAAAGAGAAGAAAATATTTTGAAAAAATTAATTATATATGCTCAATAATATTAATAGTATTGTAAAAAAATACTACAAAATAAGTATAAAATTGTCATTAGTTCACATAAGTCTAAACATTTTCACTTTGTGTAAGTATAAATATTTTAAAAATAATACATAAAATTTATATACATTATATAATATTATATTTGTTATGTAATACTGTATAACAAAAAGATTCTATTCAACATGTTAAAATTATGTATATTTCAAAACACTATTTAATTATAAAATTATTAACCGCTTTAGATGTTGTCGTCCGATAAAAAGAGCAATTGTTTGTTTGTCTCAACTTTTATCTAAAAGATTTTTAAAAATTCAATTATACTTCAAACTTAAAGGCAATGAGAATTCGCCTAAATTTATGCACAACAAAAAATACTTCCAAATGTTTATCAATTGGAGCTCTGTTTGTGTGGTTGAAAAACACGAAACTACTGACGGTTTGCACTCAGATTAGCATTATTTTCCAATTAGACAATAGACTGAACGAACAAACTTTAATCAAATGATTTTGACTGACATTTATATTTTAAACAAATTTATAATAAAGTAATTATTTAAACTTGATTGACTTGAGATAATAAATGAGCGGAAAAACTATAAAATTTGAATTAATAAAGTGATTAAAGAGTGTTTGAAAGCCGACAAACATTCAAACACTTGTTGTGTCCAAAGCCAGAGTGCAAGCCCTGAGAGCCAGAGCTGAGACACGCGAGCCTTACCTCAAACCAAACAAACGAATAATCGCCAGAACTCACATAAAAGCTCTTTCTTTCCATGTCTTCACAACTGTTACAGCTTTAGTGGTTTGACAGGAGGGTCACAGTTGGGGTCAGTCGGCGAGACTACTGGCTATTTATCACTACAATGACCATTAGTCTCACTTACGACCACAAAATTCTTTTACGTTTAAGATTTACAGCTTTACAATTGGTAGCGATTTTCTATTCTTTATTCAGTATATATACTCTACAATGATTTAAGTGTATAAAAAGTATTGATTTTCATTCTATTGATGTTTTTGTAAATATTTTGTTAACAAAATTTCTTTCTTTTTTAAATCAACAAAGTGACTTATTTGAGTAATATTGTAACAAATAAGTAATAACAAATTTGTAAGTAATATATAAATAATTTACAATCTAGATTTTATTTTTATCAAGTGGGTCAGGCAGAATAATTGAAGGATAACACTGAAAAAGGAATAAAAATGAAACAACAAATTTGGACTTTGACTATAATTTATAAATTATAAATGAATTAAACAATGAAATATTTTTTATTTATTAAAAAAGTAATATTATATAGAGATAATTTAAATAAAAAGTTAATAAGTGTAAAATGATATAAGTTATAATATTTTTACAATCTGTAAATTATTTTTGTGCAAATAATTTGTCACAATTTAAAATATTTTAAAACATTTGACGACTTTTTAACTATTTCTTCTAATTGTAGCATTTTCTAATTTTTTTTTTTTTTTTTTTGAAAACATAACCAAAACATTTAATTTTTGTGATTTATGCAAATACGTTTAATTGTGAGACATTTATCACTTGTTTTGACATTTGGACAAATGTTACTATAATTGTTAGTTCGCTAGAGTTCTAAAGTATAATAATTATTGTTTTGTAAGAATTCACATAAGAGTTCACTTAAGCAACGAATCAAAAGAGACTTTTATTTTTAAAGTTCACGGCTACTGAAGTTTGAAATCAAATATATAGAAAGTATATATTAAACGTAAAAATTATTTTTGATAATTACTTGAATATATTATAAACAAAAAAAGTTGTAAATTATATTAAGTTAAGTTAATAAGTTAATAAAAAAAAGTACTAATTATTTAAACACTTAAATTTGATATAAATTTACTTTCAATTTATTAGTTTATCGTTATTTTTGTTTTAAAATGTTGAAACTAATATTTATTAATTTTATAAGTGAGAATTTATTTTACAAAAACCATAATTCACGACAACTTAATTTTATATTCAGAAATATTTTATTTCAAAATCAATTCAACATGTTCAAATCAAATTTCCTATTCTTATCGTCAATTTTTTATTGATCATTTTTTATAGAGAATCTTTATATTGAGTTAAATGCAATGCAGGTGTGAATCATGAATCGCAAAATTTAGAGTTATTCGGGTTATTCACAAACTTTATAATCAATAATAAGGAGAGACTCACAGTATGTGTGTCTATGTGTTAGATGTGTTGCAAAGAAAAAAGAAATTTCGGAATCAAATGATCTAAACGAGAGAGTGAAGGGAGAGAAAGCAGGAGAGAGAGAGAGAGAGAGAGAGAGAGAGAGAGAGAGAGAGAGAGAGAGAGAGAGAGAGAGAGCAGAGTCTGTACTGCAATCAATGTCCTGAAACTGAATGGTGAAGAAGAAGCAGAAGAGGTGTTTGAAAATTGAAATAAATCTTTTTTATTATCATTAGTTGGCAGTATTTGATGGATTACCAGTCCGTCGGTGCTATGCATTGGCGCTAAATTTATTATAACTTATATTCGAAAACTTTTTTCTTTCACTTCACAAACTGTAATAAAAAGGAAATCGTCTGAAGGAGTCGACCGCAGCCTAACAGTCCAATTGATATGTGAATGCCTTTACATAAGATTTGAGTACATCTGCCACTGAATACGAATACGTGAATATGTATGACTCGATCGGTTGCTAGAAAAGAGTAGAGCCGAGAGAGTGAGAGAGTATTCAATTTTCTTCTCTTTCTTCACCAAATTCTTTACATAAAGGTTATGCTTGAGCTCTAAAATTATATTTTTATGAATATCTTAAACAGCATTTAAACTATTTCTTGAATTTTTGCCATGTCATTTATTGATTCGTTGATTTCAATCAATTTATTTTATTAAAAGAATTTTTTTTCACTTTATATTATTTTTGTCTGAATCTAAAAAAAAACTTATTTTTAATACACACTTCACTTGTCAAATATGTTTTATCTATTTCTAATGCATTTCATCCTGCACAAAATCTCAAGATTTATTGAAAATTTGATTTATTTTTTTTCAAGTTTATTAAAAACTCATTTTTATAGATTAAGAATTTTTCAGAAAAAAAAACTTTTTGAAAAAAGTTGAATATCTGCAACGAAAACGAATATTAATATCAATCAAAATCCGAAAATAGTGAGTATATAAGGAAAATAAATTCTCGCAAATAAATGTCAAATCTAAATAAGAATCATTACATAAACTGTATGTACGCACTCTTACATAGCGCACAGATATCTGTGTATTCAATGTTTAATCATTAGCGCAAAAAAAGTATTTTTGTCTAAAAAATTTAAAGCTGAGGAAAACAATAAATTATATGTTTCGGTGCATTTACTTCTACGAACATAATAATGCGATACTCGATATTATTAATGTCTTTTTATAAATAAATTCTTCTCTTGCTATCAATTGAGTTAACGTTAAATAAGAGTTTTTCTAAACCATATGCTCTTACCATCAAAAGAGTTATCTGAAAATTTGGCTTTACTTTAAAGGTGTTTCCAAATGAGAAATTCTTATATTGAAAATGTTTTGTGACCTTAAATTTTTTGCCTACAAAATGAATAATGTTTTTGAATATTTTTGGGGTTCGGATACAGAGTAGCTTCGCTTGAATTCGCCACCGAATCACTTGTAATCCAATACACTATAACTGATTGTATTGTCATTTATTGGCGAAATAAATATGTATTTCTATCTGTATTTTATTCGTTAGAACTATTTGTGTATTTGAGAGCAAAACTTGATTACAATGCAGTTCCGGTCGGTTTGCAAAAGTGAAACAATTAAAACAAAGAATTGCTATTTGATTGGATAACGTAAGTGAGTGGTTACGACACAAACCCTTTGATTTTATTCAAGTTCAGGGCCAATGTGCCCGTGATTTAGAGGACCCGGTGTTCGAGAGCCGACTGTGAAAACAGAAACCCTTTCGGATCGAACGCATAAACCCTTTTCACTAATTTTGATTCAAAAGACAGAAACGCTTTGAGAATATAGTAGTTGAAGAGCCCGGAGGTTAGGGCTCTCTAAGGTCTCTCTTTTAGGTAATATATTTCGGTGTCAGTCGTGGGAAAGTTGGCGCACATAAGGAGATATTGCTTTGAATGCATCGCTTATACAACCCAACCATCAAAAGGGGTTATTCTGTTCCAAGATTTATAAAAAACATATTGCGTTCACATTCTTATATACAATTTCAGAGATGATAAAGTGAGAGCTAGTCTTCAAATTTTGTAATTCATGCCCTTATATGAGGCTAACAAAATTGCCCAGGGTGCTTTTATCTAAATTTTGGAAAAGAGTTAGTTTTTTAAACGCCATAAATAAAACTATATTTTTTAAATTTATGAAAATATTTGTCTCCAAATTACTTTTTTTTACTAAATCTCCCCATTTTAGTAAAGTTGCATATTTCTGACCTATGGCCCCAAAAAACAGAGCTCATGAGCATAAATTTAAAAATCAAGCTGTAATGCAAATTATTTTTAATATCGGATATAATTTATAGCCTATAATGAATATAATTAGTGCAAAATCTCGTTATTATTATAATTATGTCAATTAAATTAATTTGTATGCATTTAACTATTATATTAAAGTTTATATAATACAAAGCTTTTGTTATTAGCTTGTTATAAGGATTTATCTTAAATGACAGTTAAATTTTACCCATGTATTCAAACACAGTATTTATTTTAATCATAACTTTAATTATTATTTTAATTTTTTAATTATTTAGTAGAAACTTGAAGTTAATTTAAACTTTGTTTCGACGACAAAAAATCGATTTGTTATTAATTTTAAAATTAATGAGTTAAAATATAAATAAAAGTTTCGATTTAATATGTAAAATTAAACTTTTGTAACGATAATAATTGCTACAAAATTTAAACTTAAAAATATATAAATTTTGTATATCAACTAAATAACAAATTTTCTTTTTGTTGTATAAATTATTGTTAAACTAACTTTCATCAATACGTTAAAATTTAGTTTTCTAAAAGACACGGTAATTCTGATTAATTTCAATAATTAGCGTTATTTTCAAATATTTTGCTAATCATTCATAATTTAGCGATTATTGTTGACAACACTATTTAATTTATTATTTAATCAATTTTTGATATATCTTTATTATATAAATTGACGACAATTTTAAACAATATTTAATCGATATTTATATAAATTAAATTAACTAAATAATTTATATTTTTATTTATTACAATTATAATTTTTTCTTAATTCTAAAAAATAAATTGCTTTATTAATATACACTTATATTTTAACATTTTAACTCAAATAATTTCTATACTTTTTTCCAATTTAGTGTTCAACTCTTCGTCTGTTCTTTGTCAGTTTTCCTTTAGAAATCTATTCACTTTAATTTTTTTTATTGATTTTTAGTAAAAGGATTATATTTGTTGAGTTAGTTGAAATTTTTTATGTTTCTGCTCTGAGTTATCCTCTTTCGAAAGTGAAGTTTTCAAATGCATATTATATCTGAAATGATTGTATTGTATAACTAAAAAATTTGTAGGAAAGCCGAAAATTTATATAACGCATTGATTTCTCTACTCTTTCTTTTCTAGTGAGGAATCCCTAAAAAACACAAATATTTTCTTTTTGGAGAATAATTTTGTTTAGATCTAAACCTTTAAAACTTGTTATGAAAATTTATTCCAAAAAAATTTAAATAGAAAATGCAAATATCAAAACAGGGTTTGACATCATTTTGAGATTTTGTTTTCAAATTTACATTTTTCCTTTTGAACTTAATTTTTATATAACACAAAATTCTATTGCATTTGAAAAACGGAGAAAAAAACTAAAGGAATCAGAAATTTATTTTTTATTCGCGGAAAGAATTTTGTAAATTGAGATCATTTATACACTAATATACTAAAAAATGAGAAGAATAGAGAAATAATTGATTAAATCTTTTTATTTTTAGATAAATTTGATTTTGTATTAATAATATTTTATAAAATTTTAACTCAATATAACTCTAATTTTATAAATGAACAAATAAATGGAGAAAAACGTCAAAATTTGGTTAAAATTATGTTTGAGATGAGAATTCAAAGGGAAAATTCTTCCCAGAGTTTTGTATTATATTATATTATATTTGGACTAAAAGGTTAAAATTGAATCATATGTTAGACTGAAAGACATCAAGAGTTGCCATATGTATGATTGGATCCCATAAGGCATAAGTCCTGAGTCTGGATGTACTGCAAGACATGAAAAATGAATGGTTTGTCGAAGAATACATTCGACAGAATGAGAGACAAGGGATAAGAAAAGGAGAAATTGAAAAAAGAAAGTGAAGTAAAAAAGTAAAGAGAAAGTATTGAGAGTTCGATCAAAAAAGTTTATATCCTTTAATATATGTCAAAACGCAAGTTAAGGGGTGCGGACCCAACCCTCAGATCGGTTGATATTATATCAGTGTTCGTATTGTAGGTAAATGTAGTGAATGTAGTGCCAGAGCCAGAGCCTAAGTAGAGCCAAAGTCAGAGCCTGAGCCTGAGCCTGAACCTGAGCCGCACCCAAACTATGTATACACACAGTCAGACATAAAAGTGTATTACAAGAAACGGGGCTTAAGAAGAAAAATGAACGAAAAACGCTTTTAATAGTAAAAAGATTCGAAAAAAGGTTTATATAATAATAGTTTTGAGAGAATAGAGGTAAATGTGTCCGCCTTTGCCCAACTCATTCAAATTCGAGCTAAAAGAATATCAACAAGGGGTAGGGGTAGGGGTAGGGGAAAGGGCTAAGGGTTCCAAATCTATTCAACATTACTTCAAGCTTTGACTCGAAAATCAAAAGAAGAAAAAATAGGAAAAACTTTTTTATTATGGCTTAGATTGCAGTGATTGGCGAAAGTCTTACATAAGTCTAGTATTTGGTTATGGAAGGGTATCTCTAACCTAATGTTCGCATCAACTGCGCCGGAGACGGCAATAGCAGGCAAGCACTCGGTTCTAGCACTGGGTAATGGCTCTGGTGCTGGTGCTGGTTAGGGCTAGGGTTAGAGTTAGGGTTCCCGTACGACCTGCTTGCTCATTGACACGCTCGAACTCTGACAATTTTATACGCTATGGCATGAAATTCTAAAGATGTCTAAAGACTGAATACGACTCAACCATACGAGTCATACAGAGCATACATCTCAACGATATTTTCGTTTTATATAAAACTACACTTAGACTCAACTCTTAGGCTCTATTAGGCCTTTGATGTCATATCAGAGTTTTTCTGTTCAATATGCGCACAGATATGCCTTAACTTAAAGTTTGAAAAAAAATTAAACGCTTTATATGTTAACAGCGCTTAGCCTTCAAAAAAAAGGTGAAAAACTTTTTTTCACATCAAGAATCGCAATCTGTTACTCTATATTTTATTTTATTATATACACCACTAATAATAGTAATAATAATTTGGTGTAAATTTTTTCCATTAAATTCTGTTTATCCTTTCAATCATATGATAACTACTCACTTAGAAGAGAGCAGAAGAACAATGAATTTAATCAAAAAAATGTTTTTATTTTTCAACGATTATTATTTCAAACTTATATTGAAAATAAGTATTTGATTTGAAAACCGACGAAATTCAGAGTCGACTTCGAAACTGAATAAAGAATATAAGTATATAAAGTGGTTAATGTCTATAAGAGCAAGACATGGTAGTGATGGTATTGTTTGGTGCTGTGATCGCATAATAAACTCATCCGTCTCGTCATCACGTGTCTACTTTCATCACTTACTCTAATTGCTAGCTAAACAGTAACTGCAATAATAATAATTATTTAGTGAATATATATATCAAAACTTAAATTGAGTAAAAATGTTTAAACACTTAAATATGACGTTTTATTTTGCGTCATTGATTAGGAAAACTAGTATTTTGTCTCTGAGTCAATATATACGTTATATTCCGTCTCTTCCCTATAAACTGAGAGCACAGGCTCTGAGCACTAAGAGAATGGAAGAGAGATTGTGCGCTATTCTCATCGAACCATTTTATATATATATATACAGTATATGTATGTATATATAGTCAGCTATAGTGATGGCAAAGCAATGGTATCCTATCGTTGCTTCACAACCCGTTCGCCAGAGCAGAGGCACAGACTCTCAGACTATCGCCGCATCGTTTCCATTGTTTTTTGTCGATGTGCTAATGGATAGTAAGCGGAGAACAAACTCATTGCAAAACTGTGTAAAAAATGTGATCACAGACTCAGCTCACACTGACTTCGCCTCAAGACTAACTCATTCGCATTAATCGCATTAATTCTAATCATCAAAACACACACTTTTCCGCATTTCCTTTTTGGTAAGTTTAGACTCATTTCTCGATCTTTTTATTTGAATAAATCTTAATTCAAATTAGAAAAAAGTCATTCTCTGATTGCACTGACACTAACACCATATATGATAACTGAGTGCTCACTCTCTCATCAAAACACAATACGACAGCGGCTTTAGACCCGATTCTAAACAATTTATATTTTTCTGAATTAACCAAAAAACAGATTTTATTGATTTGTATTCAAGTCCACCATATTTTAATAGAGGAATAAAACTGCAAACAAGAGTTTGTGCACAAAATGGCAGTCTTTTGCTTTAGATTCGCTTTTTTCGCTTATCCTTTCATCTAAACAACTGATAGATAAAGAAATTAATCTTTTTTTCAATCAAATATTACTATAATTAAGAAATTAAAAAAAAGTAATAATAATATTCAAACTAATACTGTATTAAAGTGTCGCCGATTGTTAACTAACTAATTAGCAATCTAATATTTAATCAGAATTGAAAAATATTTTCTATATTAGTCAAGACTTAATTGAGCTAACCTTGAAATATGTATTTTGTTCTTGTTAATTGTTCTATAATTAAAATGACTCCAACAAAATTGTTTTCTTTAAATTTAAAGATATCTATATTAGTGAATAGTTTTTTTATTAAGAAAAAATTATTTTATAACTAATTTAAGGATAATTTTTGCTTTTAGTTTGCATTACTCTATTCCTAAGTCAATCATTAATTTTGATTTATATTATTATTATTTATGAGTTAAAACAATTTATGAATACTTAAATACAATTACTTTATTCTTAATATTTCAAATATTACTCTATTATTTAAAATTAGATATTTAGCTCTTGTCTTAAGTATTTTATATTTTGTTCACTAATATGAAGTTCTGGTTAGAAAAATATAATTTATAACAAATGATACTTAAGTAGTATGTATTCAGATTCTGGTGCACTTCCATTACCGATTGTTTTTAGAATTGCATTGCATTTGATTATAGCATTCACTTAAGATTTAGCTCATAATTCATATGTATTATGTTTATTGTTAATGTAAAGTAAGTCATTCATTCATTCATACGAGAAAAGAGTTTATAGTAATATAGACATACAGTAGTCAGTAGTCAAGTCATAAATTGTTAAATTAAATTATAAAAATATTTTATGCATTAAATAGCTATCTTATTAAGTTAGCCGTTCAAAGTGTGCTACATATGTGGCAATATATTGAATCTAATTGAATTTGTGCCCTTAAAACGCCATTATATACCTCTAAATCTTATCAATTACTAAATCGAAGCAAACACTAAATTAAGGCCTAATTGCTTAATGTGTTTTATATTCAAATATTGGCATCAATTTAGTGCTGAACTCAATTACCAAAAAGAATTGATGACTGAAACCATTACAATAGATCGAAACGAGTGAACTAAGTTGTGTGAAACTGCTTTTCCACAAATATGTCTCATTTTTATGGATTGCTTTTTGGGGGCAAAGTTGAAAGTGTTGAAAGCCATCCAATTCTGACCATCCATTTGAAATTGTACCGACACATCAAAACTGATTTGACGAACGCTTATTATTTGGCTTCATTGAGGTGTGCTTTCATTGATTGAAGAATTGGTTTGGATTTTAGGCATTCTATGACTTTCAGTGCGACTATCGGTATAAGAAGAGTGAGTGAGTGAGTGCAGAGATTGTGGTGTATGTACAGTAAATGTATTAATATATGAATGTGTATGTCCTCCGTGTCCTACATCCAGACAGTTAGGGGCTGTACGCCTGTCAGGGTTTCATCAATGACATTTCGAAATGAGAAGAGAAAATAAGAGTTCGTGAGATAGGCTTAGATGTTGTGTAAGGTTCGGGCAATCCTTACTTCCACTCACTATGAACTCGGGTTTGCATTATATGTTCGGAACGAACGCCAAAGCATTTACCTCTTATTCTCACTCATGAGACCCCTTCTGCTGCCTTTCCATAGCTCTTCATCTTTTGATATCAAAAAAAGTTTAACCCAAAGGAACAAAATGAAAGACTTCTCTGTCCTTGACATGAATTTTGATGGCAGAGAGGAGTAGAGTTAGGCATTTATTCCCTGCATTTCTCCTATTTTCTCTTTACTCGCATATTATAAACGCTGCCATATATGCCATACATACGCATATACGCCGTTCCTGTCGTTCACTTTCCCATGGATGGGTTGGTAAGGGTTGCTAGAAGTCAGGGTAAGGCTAGGGTAATGCTAACTCTAACTCTCGTCAAACTCTCAACGTTATGCAACCAAACCCTTACGAACTATACGTTTGTTTGAATAAATGCTTCGTTCCGTTTGTTTGATTCAATGAATGCAGGTGTGAGTTGGCACTGGTAGAGCACTGGTAGAGCACTGCTAGAGCACTGGTAGAGCACATAAAGTTCTCGAATTCTAGGTCAACATTTAGAAATCGTTTTCTTAGCTTAAAATCTTGACTTTTTTATATTTAATGCAAAACATAGGGTATAAACACTACTCTTTTCTATATTTATATAACATTTCAAATTCAATCTCAATATTAAAGAATTTTGTTTTCCAACCGTTTACTACATGTTGTTGATCTATACGTAAATCTAAAGATGTTTTTCTATTTAATTATTATCAGGATTTTAAGTTATAATTGCAATAAATCATAAAAACTTTTGATTTATAAATATTAATCTTTTAGAAAATATATTTGATTAGAATTAAGTTTTTGCACTAAAAATATTACAGTTTTTTAGGTCTGATATAGAACAGTAGCATTGAATCTGACAACGTATAGAATATTGAATACATAGTGCAAGACTTGATATGAGTTGAGTTTATACAGTATATAAAAAATAATAAACTAAACCAAAAATCATAGAATGAATTGATTTGGTGAGCAATACACTAAGCCTTACGTGTCTTATCTATGGTATTAACTCAGTATTCCAGAGTAAGTGTGTATCACATCAATACTTTGACGTTATATTCTCTAAGTTTTACTCTTTTCTCATATATTATGCCTTGGTTTGGCTCATCTATCAAAATGCAAAGTATATATCCGTGTAGTATATCATCAAAGCTGAGCATAAACTATGCAAAAAGCGTTAGTAAATGGAATGAAGAAAAATGTATAAAAGGAGCCAAAGCTGTGCAAAAGGCTCTTATATTTAGTAAATACACAGAATATTGTAACTCTTATTAAACTACGCGTTCGTATACTGTATTACTTAACTTTAAGAGCAACAGCCCTTATGCTCAGAGGCAGTGCTTACTTATGCACCAGTTCTGGTGCTGTAGATGTTGTACTGTATATGCACTGTACTCTATATATACATGTATATATATATATGTATATATATATATATGTATGTATATGTATATATATTGTGGTTCTTTGGCTGCATGCCTGGTTAATTTTCTTGAGTGCACATCACAGCAAAACTACTGCACAATACATACAATAGAAGCTCTTCTTTTCTCTTCTCTCCTATTTTCCAATTTCTATCTTCAATCTCGGTTTCACTCTTTTCTATATTTTTCTTCTCTTCTCTACACTTCTCTCGGCTCTACTCTTCATCTTCTTATTCCTATAAACATTCAATACTTTAAAATTGAACTTTCGTTCGCTTTTTTCAATACCTTTCGCTTCTAATGCAATGTTTGCATCACTGAAGAGGAGTTCAGAGCAAAGAATGAAATTGAAGAGAAGAATGAGAAATGAGAAAAGAGTGAGAGTGAAGGGGAGTGGGGAGGGAAAGAGAGAGGAGAGAAGAGAGAGCAGGAGAGAGAGAGAACAGGAGAGAGAGGGGGAGGGAGGGAGAGAGAGAGAGAGAGAGAGAGAGAGTTGGACTAAATGTGAATAGAAAGTGGAAATCTTTGATCGATCCCAAGTTATTTTAATTGGAATCTCGAACTACATGTCGATCAGAGCTGAGTTGGGCTCTTATGTGAGACTTATTATTATAAAAGTGTGTGAAGGCATGGAAGGCACAGACATCGGAAGGCACAGAATGAGAATTTATAAAATTGTATTGCATTTTGAACTGCACTGTAATATAGATTAGGAAATTGTTTCGACGAAACTCTTTAACAAAAATAAAAAATACAATACAATAGAGACTACGCATCAGATTATAGCAACCATTTTATTAAATTTGATTTGAAAAACAATTTTGAGTTTTTTATTTCAAAGTATACAAAAAGAGTGAAAAAAAGAAATTCAAATTAAACTTAAAATCAAAATTGATCTACAGATCAAATAGCATTTAAATAAAAAAAACAAAAAATTTTATAATTAAAAAATAATTCTTTAAACTGAATTTTCAATAACATAACTTGTTTGTTTTAAGATTATATTTTAAATGTCAATATTCTAATTAATAAAATCTATTTAACTTAAATGTATTTATAGTTTGATTTGATTAAATTTCAAATCAAAACCAGACAAACAAACAAATTATAGGCAAACATAGAGTAGACGACAAATACTGTATTTTGTGTTCGAATGTATTTCTTGGGTTTATATCTAATAAAAAGAATAAAATTTGAAGTAATTCTGATTTTAAATCTAAAGATATGGCAGTGAAGAGAGAGAGAGAGAGAGAGAGAGAGAGAGAGAGAGAGAGAGAGAGAGAGA